>PVKM010002642.1:0-63211 GCA_004027735.1 Carollia perspicillata | reverse complement strand
CACATTACAAGGTGTGTTTGACCAGCAAAAACTAGGCTGACACTTGCAGCGTACCAAAACTATAAAATTAGCAAATGCACACCTAAATTGTCTACTGATTCTGTAGGTGAACATGCCATCTGAGAAGAGCTGTATTTCTGTGAGCCACAGAGTAAATATTACATCCTACTTTGAACAATTAACATAAAGCCAAGCAATTCAAGCAAGATTTGGAAAGCAAATACTGCAAACATAGACAACAGTGCCCAGGATGACTGTGGCTGTGGTGCCACCAAGTGCTTGGATAGGCCACGAGACTCTGAGCACCACAAGAACAGAGAAACGTGTCTATTCTTCAGCAGGTGGTCCCCAGCACCTGCCCTGGGCCTGGCAGGAAACAAATGTCGCCTGAATATTTTGGAGGAATGCCTGGGTAGACATCAGGAAAAGGTACAACTGAAAAAGTGAGCCATATGTCTTTAAATATTTAATTTAATTACCAATTACCCATTAAGACTTGTTTCTCGCTCTGTTAGGATTGCCAATACATAGACAAAACAGAGCACATTGCAGTGTGAGATGTAAGCTGACTGCTCGTAGCCGTCCTGCATACCTGACTTAGCTGTCCTGATCTGAGAGCCTGATGGTGATTTCCCAACCTCCGGTCTATGTCTGAGTCCTGATTTTCCTGCCTTCTTTCATGGGTTTACGTGAGGTCAGAGCTGCTATTTTAAAGCCTCATGATGAATAAAACCCAAAAAGTTAAGGTTCTTCAATTAGTGAAAACAGATGTAGCTTCTGCTTTGTGCAAACACTGACCAGGAATCACAGGACTAGAAAAGCCCTCCGTCAGCAGCTCCGTTCCAGAGCCCCGGGTCCTGGGAAATGGGATGTATCTGGACATTAAAATTCTTGAGAAACAGTGCTCTGGCTCCATGAACAATTTCTCCAAAATAAACAATGGCAGCAGGCCCTCCCTCATCTTCCTTATTGTCAGATGAACAGAAGAACATCAGTCTTTCAGATGGTCGTTTAATGTTATTATGCATTGTGACATTATTGTGAAATAGCATTGTGTGAAGTTAAGAATGCACGCTCCAGAGAGAGTCCTGTCACAAAACTGGAAGACTAGGAACATTTTCAACTATTGGAAGCCCCCATAACAATGTGGGACAATAAGAGAATCAAAACAGTATAAAGCACATGGGGTTGCTACAAGGGTTAAAAGAGATAAGGTGTGAAAAGTACTCAGCACACTACCTGGAACACAGTAGAGGCTCAAAAGTTGGCAGTTATTATTATTCTTTTTCTTAAATATTTTTTAAATTTTGATGTATTGATTTGAGAGAAAGAGAAAAACATTGATTTGTTGTACCACTTATTTATGCATTCATTGGTTGATTCTTGTACGTGTCCTGACCTGGGATCGAACCCAGGACATTGGTGTATCAGGGCAGTGCTCTAGCCAACTGAGCTAGCTGGCCAGGGCACAATTATTATTATTCTTATTGGACACATAATGCTTTGTGATCCAAGATTATAAAACATGCCTTTTAATTTTCAAGCCATGTGCACTGTCATGATCTCATTTGATGCTCCTATCAGCTCTGTGATTTATTCAGGAGAAACATTAATAAGAAGAAAGAAGTAAATCCTTTATCCACTGTTACATAGTAACAGTTGAGGAATGAAGCGTGAAACTAGTATCTTCTACATCATAGCTTAATCCCTCTGTCTGCCATGCAATGCTGAAAAGAAGTGGAATTTAAAAAGAAGAATATACAGCTTGATTGAGACAGATTGTAGCAAAAAGATTCTGGGATTTCAAATGTCTCAGGAACATCCTGTGGGACCCACAGGGAAACTGATGAGTGGATTCTGGTCAAGGCCCAGAGCTGGGCACTTAGGACCTCACTACAGCCCCTTCTTCGGGCATGAGCCCATGGGAGAGGCACAGTGTCAGGTCGGAAGGCCACCGTTAAAAGCAGTGCACAGTGGGTCACTACCTGAGGCAGCTCGGAGGCCCTTGTAACCTCCCGCAGCAGTGAACATCATCAGAAGCTGGGCAAGAATCCAGGGAAGATCAAATGTACTGCAGGAGGTTTGGCTTCGCAGATGTCAGGAGCCAGTTACTCAGTGCATCTCCCTCTCCATGGTGCTGTGCTTGCAACTTCTCAAAACTCTAACTTTCAGAGAGCAGTGGAATAAATGGGGTTGGTGTTAGTTAGGGATGATGTCTGGGTTGGGAAACATCCCAAAATGGGCCAGTCCAATCTGCATAATGCTACTCGTAGCAGCTTCCTGGTGTCTAGCCACAGCTGAGTGCAAAAATCAGGAGTCAGGATTCCTGCCTTAATGAGAGGGTCTAACGAGGGTCACAAGCCAAGCACACCTGCAGCTACTGTAGACTATCCCAGGGTAACACAAAGGCTGAGGCAGGGTTTCAGAAGCCCTGAATCCTGCCCCATTCTGCATCTGACACTGAGAATGTGATAAGTGGACATTAGACAGAGCACTTCCCTTTCTTCATTGGGGGCCTCCTCTGTAGCGGTAGACTTAATTATGACGTTAATGACATTTACAACAGGCACCACTAACAGCCCTGAGATAATAAGGAGGCAGGAGCAGAATCCTCTCCATCAAAAGTCCTGCCAATCTGTCAAATGTACCATGTGTTCTCTGGCCTTGTGGAGGAATCCAGGCCCAATCAGTGAGGGCTCAACAGCCACAGCTGTGGCTCACGTGGGACTTCCTCTGCTCCCTTCAGGTTGTGGCTGTGTTATTTGTGAAAATGGCCCTTAAAGGTGCTGCATTTGAAGCAGTCCTCAAAATGTAGAATTGCATGTTGAAGAGTTCTAGGTGCCCTTCTGAAAGCAGATGGAGTCTGGAAACAGGGAGGTGGTCTGTTGACCACAGATGACTGCCCCCTCCCTAATCAAGCCTGCCTCGGCTTCTCTAGTTCAAACACCACCTCTCCCTGCTTCCCAAACCCTGCCATACCCCTTCCCATCTTAAGACATTCACAAAACCCTGAACTGTGTCCTGCTTTGTACTAGTTGTATGTTTGTGTTCGGCTTTGCACAGTTGCATGTCTGTATCCTACTTTCCTTAGAACAGGGCTCTGCAGACACACAGTGACCAAATTAATTTGACTTCTCAGATACTGAATTTACTTTTATTTAGGAACAGCTGCCAACTTCTCAGTGCAGAATAACCCGAAGATTATTACAAGGAAGTTTTGCTCACTTCAGCTTAAGAAGGATGAACTGTCACTCTGTCCAAGGTAGGAAGAGTTCACATAAGAGTTCCTTTAAAGGAAGAGAAATTTATCCTTTACACTAGCTCATCCAACACCTTACCTTACGTCCACTTATTAGAAACATTCTAGAACGTTCGATTGTTAGAAAAAGATGCTAGGAGATTTGTCATGATAAATATACAAATCTGTGATGGCTATGGCATGCACAGAGGCTGCCTAACCTTATGTAGTGTGCAACCTCTACGACTGTATGCAATGATGCTGAATTTAACCACACATAAGATTACTGATTCTTGGGATTCTGGTCAAATAAACTTGATAATGCAAGTTGCCGTGTCATGGACTGTACTTGCCGACTGCCAGCAAGTACACTTTACTATGAACATCTCTATATTCATAGACACCAACATCTGTTCCTCTTGTTTAATTATTGCCTATCCCTGAGAGAATGCCACAGGCAGAGCTGTAATGCACCCTGGAGAGTGAATGCCAGAGGAGAAGAGAGATCCACGAGAGCCACTTAGAACCGAGTTGCATCATGCACAGCCTGTCTAGCAACTGGCTGGCCGGGTTAGGGTAAGCACAGCTTCACACTGGATCCTCTCATACATTCAAATCAGGGTACACTCACTGACTTCTGGGATCTATGTCCCACATGTTTGCTGGAACGCCTCTGAAGATTTACCTTTCAGCTTTCTTCCTTTGCACTGCATCGTCAGGTGGCTGCCCCCAGGCCACGGAATGTGAGGGATAGTCCTCTTTTCTGTCTGTCCATTCCCATAGCAAAAGGCAATCATTAGCAGTCTCAAGGTTCTTTATATTTTACAAAGTCCTTTCATCATGTGTGTTGTTTCAAAATTTGCTCCCCATGGTGATGCTCTGGGGTAGGTCTCATTATTTGTTTTACTGTAAAGATTAGTTCCATGACTTGCTGATGGAAATATAGTCAATGCAGGGTAGCTTTAGGTCTAACAATTAAGATGTCTGACTACAAATTACACACACACACACACACACACACATATGCACACATATGTATATACACACATATCTTATATGTTTCTTTAATTACAAATACCTCAGAATTGTGAAGAGGCAGAACTTCTAGGTAGGAAATAATTGAAAGCATAGTGAAGATAAGCCTGGAGTGATAAGTAAAATGCCTTCTTACTGATGTATCTGACTCCTCAGAACTTTCCAGGGAACACAGACTCTGTCTTTAAACATGATATGTCCACTTTAGCTAAAGAGGAAATACTGAATCATAGCCATATGTACTATTAAAGAGAGGACATCCTTGGCACAAAATAAAGCCTTAATAACGTTCATTGAACTGAGTCCTCTTTGAACACACTGGACATTCTGGACAGATAGAGCATCCTCTGCTATGAGCCACAAGAGACCAACCGATGCTGTTATTCATTCACAGGCCAGCATAGTAGTTGCTATTATATTTATGGAATACTCACAACTTTGCTGAAGTCTGTCCTGAGTCTGGTTTCAGCAAAACTGTGAAGTTGCTGCTTAACAAAGACACATGTTTATGATTTTCTGAGCTCTCCAGTGTTGGACCTAGTTTTCCTCAGGATCTGGGTGATTCTGTTTTATGGATGAATGACCACTTTCTGGGGAAGTCCTAAGTGAGTCACTCTCCCAGGTGAAGTTAGGAAGGGCTTCTTGAATAGGTAGCCAGTTTCTATATAGAAGTATGGTTTCTTGTAGATGTGGTAGCAAAGCTGTATCAGCAACAAAGCTCCAAGGCATTTCTTGAAAGAGCTTGGATGTCTCCGAAAAAGAGGGGCTATTTCTTGCTGTGTTCTCTTAGTTTCTATTGATTCTGTATTCAGATGTGTCACAGCTGTCTTAATTGTCAGGGAGATGCAAGCAGCCTGAAGGAACCACTGAAACATCCATCAGTGGACTTGGGTGCGATACTTAAAATATGGTAGCCTGTAACTGAGTGGTGCTGGCTAGATAGTGCCCACACATATGCTCTTGAGAACAATTTCTGCTGACCCAGAGGGTGAAAACTGAATTCACAGTGTATGGCTGAGGGCAGCAACAATATCCATGCCTTTCAATGGTTTTCTAAAAACTCTTCATTTTTATCCATCAGCAAAGGAAGCCCATTAATATGGGAGAGTGGCTGGCAACCAGCTATAGATAGCGGGCTATGCCAGCTAACTGTGATTTGAAGCTTTTGCTGTACCTAATATATCCCCTATCCACAGTGAGACAGCTTCATTGAGTAAAGTGTCACTACTGCTGACACAAGTGTATTAAAAAGTGGGCATAAGTAGGAGTCTAAAGCTCTTGGGAACATCCCACCTGTGTGGGAGAAAGATGGCAGAAAAATAATTGTATCCTAGAGTGAAACTCAGTCCTAGCATTATCCTGTTAAAAGACAATAACAGAGGTACCTCACTCCTGCTAATGCCATTGAAATTACAAATGTAAAAAAATCCCTTGTAGTATATGCATAGATGCATATATACACAAATATTATATACACACACATTATATTTGCTATATACTATACTATAGTGTAACCACACATGCACGCACACACACTTTATCTAAACAAACACACTCTTTCCTTGATGGAATAATGGTGAACCTCTTAGATTGCCAATGTAGCATTCTTTTAAAAGCCTCATTTTTCCCCCAGAAAAATGTGAGTCATTTTATTCAGACATGAAAAAATACAAGGGGAGGGGGTGGTGGAAGAGTACCGAGTCTAAAGAAAAGGCATGAAAGTTTGATAAACACATTTTCTTCTTGAAACAAGTGAAGTCATTTGTCTCCCAGGACAATTCATTACAAACAAGGCCTAGAAAATCAATTTGAAAGAAATCAGCATTATAAAATATAAATATAGGACTGAAACCCAGCAATTAGGCTTCTTAGATCAGTGTGCATTTTTCTTTCTGAGGGGAAGGGGGGAAGAGAAGAAATAGCAGTCAGCTGCGTGGGAGGAGCCCCAGCCCCGACTGAATGATGGCGTGACTATGGGGCACTCACTGGCTTTCTTCACGTGGAAAAGGGAATAATAAGGCTTTCTGTCCCTAACCCTCTGGGTTCATCTGAGGATTCAAATTGATACTGAGGGTGACACTACTTTGAAAGAGCAACAGAATGTAAGATGCATCTTAGTATTCTCCGAATCATGAATGAGTTCAGAAATCTATGTGCTCGAACATAGAACACTAGGGGAAAAACAATTTGTGACTCAGGAAGGCCGGCACATGGGGAAGGGAGACATGTATTTATAGAACTCCCATGATATGCCAAGGCCCTTGCACATCCCTGTTCATGCTCAGGGCACCCTGGGAGTTTGGGCTTGTTGTGGCCCATGTCCACGTGAAGAGCAGAGTAAGAAGAGGGATATGAAATCCACCCCAGCCACATAGAGGGTAATGGCAGCCTGTCCCCAGGCTCTGTCTACTACACCTGGGGTTTTGCGCAGCTCTGCCAATCACTCAGCTATGATCTTTGCCAAGTCACTTTCTTCTTTTGAAAAACAAAGAGATTTTCCAAAACTTAGTAACTTGAAAAACACTTTCATGATTTTTGCTAAGTCCACAGACTAGCCTGTGGTTTAATTATTATAATACTTTTTAAGATTTAATAAGAAAACCCTTTTACTTGTACAAATGGGAAATCATTATGTTTATAACACATACGAACATATGCAGAAATGTTTCTAACACATAATCAAATACTCAGCTATTATACTACAGTAAAAAGGTGTTGTCTACCACTTTGATCCTCTGTTTTGGAGACCACTGGGTCAGATGACTGCTAGCTCAGCACTGGAACTGTGTTCTACTGTGGAATCAAAGGACCAGACCGGTATAGGTACCAGGGACCAGCACCCCATACCTTGACTTCTCTCTTACAGTGGCTTCATGTTCTATTTTAAATATGTTTTCTCCATTCTTTCCTTCTTATTTTTCTTCGCTCTTCTCAACTCTTAATTTCTAGTCATTTTCAATGCAAATTTCAGCAAGCTTTTTACTGAGAACCAATGTGGGCAGAAGCAAGTGGTAGGTGTTATCAGGGCTTATAAAATGAATAATGCATGCCCATAATATGTATGAGTCAAGAGTCAAGACAGATAAAGCAGTTTAACAAAAACGTATAAATGCCCTGGCTGGTGTGGTTCAGTGGATTGAGTGTCGGCCTCCAAATCAAAAGGTCGATGGTTCAATTCCCTATCAGGGAGCTGCCTGGGTTGTGGGCCAGGTCCCCAGTAGAGGGCATGTGAAAGGCAACCACACATTGATGTTTTTCCTCCTCTCTTTCTCCCTTCCTCCCCATCTCTTTAAAAATAAATAAATAAAATCTTTAAAAAATAAGTAATAATGAGAGGCTTTGTCTTTAACTTTCAATCGTCAACACTTTATAATCTACCTCAGCCTTGCTGGTGTGTATTCTCTGCCTGCTCATGAAGATGTATTAGAATACATTCTTTGATGTACTTCATTCTCCACCCTTGTCTCTAAACATTATACAGAAGTAGGAAACTGAGGCCTAAAGTTCTAATAGCCTTGTTGTCAGAGCAGACCTGGGATTAGATCCTACAGGTCTTGATTAAAAGTGAAGTCCTTTATAAAGTTTAATCTACAATGATGCTCCCAGAATACATCACTTATTTAGAGTCTTGAAAGGCATGTTAACAAATCAAATCTTGAAAGAGAGGTATTACTTGAGAAAGTTTGCCAAGAAAAAAAAGGCGAGGAGAGAAGATTAAGGAGTCTGAGAAATGAGGAAAAGGATATTAAAATTAACCAAGTGCAAAAGAACAGCAGGTAGATGGACAAACACATTTAACGCCTTCCTAGGGCTTGGAAGGTAAGGAAAACTGGAAGGTTCCTCAACATGCAAGTTGAGGGAGAGCATGGAACTGGAGAGCCCAGAGTCTACCTAAAATGATTCAAAAATTACCTTCAGAAATACTATCTAGGCAAAAAATGACCCAGATATACTCTCTCTGGAACTAATTGGAAACCAGGCTAGAAAAGCAGGATGATCAAGAGGAATAGCAGGATTGAAAACCAATCGAGGTGTCTGAGTAGAATTTAGATGTCAAAATTATTTTAATGATTCTGTGCAAACCTTTTTGTTGTTGTTGTTTGGCTTTTAAGAAGAGACAAAGGCCCCAGAAGGGTATGTAGCTTGCCCAAGTTTATGTGCCCAGATAGAAACAGAGGGAAACTATATACCTAGTCTTCTTACTTGAAATTTGGTGTAGTTCTCCACTTTGAGTTTGATTGGGTTTAATAGACAGTAAAGAGGATGATGATGCAACATGTAGTTTGAGGAAATGGAGTTTGCAACTATATTCAGCAACAATTGGAGTAGAAAATGAATGGAAAAAGAGAAATATGTCAGTATCTTTAGCTTTTCAGGTCTTTTTTTAAGACCAGGACTTCTTCGTAGTTACCAATATCACTACTCCTCTTCCCAAGAATCTTATAAATACAATTTGAAGTCAACTGTTCTTTGCAATAGTCATCAACCTACCTTTCCCACCCACTCTACCCATTATGCCTCCTGCAGATACATCACCTTGAAAACAAGTCGCCTCCCACAACGCCTCTGGTAACCTCGTGAGCTAGCATACATTCTATTATAACACCATGGAGTGATGACAAAGTCAAGCACTAGTCATACGGGAAAGCACCAGGAGCAACTTATTTTCTAGCTTCCCAGATATGTGTCAACAGTTCACTTTCTGACTTTTGAAATCACAAAGAGTTTCTGTTGCCCAGAATTTATTGAGCTGTTTTAGAAAACACCTAATGTCAGCAAAGGGAATTATTTTTATCACTGTATGTTGTTTAACGGCCCTTGATGATGATCAAATTTATAGCGCCTATAAAAGGTAGGCCAACCCAAGAGGCTGAGCCAAGAACTTTGATTTCTAAAGAACTAAGCGTTGCAAAGTGAAGATTGTAGCTAGCACCTCACAAATTGGGTGGGTGTAAGGGTGTCACTAAATGGAAAAGTAAAGGCATAAAGAATTTGGCATATGGCCCAATGGGCAAGTATTTAAATTAGCTTCTTAATGCTAACCCCTCCTCAGAGTTCAGTAATCCAGAAACTATTTGTCGAGCAATTTCAATGCACAAATTCTATTCCAAATATTAAGAGGTCATAAACAAATAAATAAATAAGACTTAGTCCCTTACCTTTAAGAGCTCCTAACATAGCGGAAAACACAGAGGTGTATATAAACTTATTGCAATGTATAGTGGCCCAAGCAACACGCTAAAGGTGCCCAGAGGAATTGATTCAAGAAAGTTTGTTTGATTACCATCTAAACAAAATTTTGCAAATTGTAAGCAATGATGTGGATTAAATCAATTTCTTTTGACTTAAAATTAATTAAAAAGATAAAAACTAAAGTCACTTAAATTTTTGACATTTTATCTATAAATATATTAATAGAGTAGTGCTTTAAAAATGTGAAGGCAGTTTTCTTGTGAATGTGGCTATTCTCAACCAGAAAGACAAAAAGCTATTATCTTTAATGACTCTTAAATATTTCTCAGGTAACTAGATTGATGCAGAAGTCAAATCAGGTTTTACTATGGGGCATTCCCTTTTCTTCTTAGCCTTCTAAGGATTCAGAAACAGTCATTCAATAACAGAGAGAGAGAGAGAATCCATTGGATCAGAAGATTTCAGCTACCTCTTGGGGAGAGAGCACCACCTCTCCCCTAAAGCTAAAGAAAGTTAGCTTTGGTTTGGTTGGCTTTCTTTAGAATGTAATGGAGGAGATCAGTCTGTTTGTTTCCAGAGGAGTCTGTCTGAGTCTTCCTGTTTTTTTTTCATTGCACAGTCCGGTGTTCAGTCAAGGTTCTCTTCTCTGTGAGGACTTCATTCCTCCAATTAGGGAAGTTCAGTGGAGGTGGGAGGCACTTCTGAACAGGGATAGCGACTGGACTACTAGCACACCAAACAGCAATGGGTGTCAAGGCTTTGAACTCTTCCAGCAAACTCTATGGTACTAATTTGGCTGCTGTCATGATCATTCATACTGAACAAATTGCATTTGAAAAACAAAGAAACCAAAATACAAAGTTTAACAAACAGGCCAGGTGTCACAATAGCTGGTGAATAATCAAGATGGACACCAAGATGTAGGCTCCCACAATCCCGGAACTGATGGGATCCCTGAGGACTTGCTTAAATTTATTCGTAAATGGGTGGATGAGATATTATGAGGATACAGTTTATATGATTTATTAATCTTTCATGATTATGATTAATGTATAAAAATTATTAGAATATCAACAACAATATGCAGAAATGCAGATATTTGACCTCCCTCAAAACTCAGTTGGATCTTAACTTGAGAACCACTTTAGGGTTAATGTTTTTCCTTGAAGTATTTTTTCTTGGGAAGTTGAAAGATTCATACCTGCCAATATCACAGTATACACAGCATTAGACTTGGAGTGTATCTATCTAGACATTGTGCAATACATTCCCTAAATTGTACAGCTCAGGAAACTGAGGCTTAGAAAGATTAAGTATTACCCAAGGTCATGTGCCAGAGCCAGTACCAGAAGCCCAGCTTACTGATGTCACAAATAAAAGAGAGTAGGTGCCTCGGCACCTTTTATTTTGTTCTCAGTCACAACCCTGTGTCCTACATGCTAATTATCCCAATGGAATTATACTTCCTAAAGTCCGTAGGGGCCTACAGCATCAAATCAAGGGGGGCCCTTTCCAGGTATGTTCACCAAAGCACTCTACCTTCCCGAAACTCCGCTTCATTGAATGGCATGGTTCATTTCTCTCAATTATCCTCCAGTTCCTCTGACCACTTTTTCTCATCCTCTGTCACTGGTCTCTAAAATACTGGTGTTCACTAGAATCCCACCCTCAGCCAGCTTCTCTTCTATCTTTATACTTATTCCCTGGAAAAATCTTCATAATCTCTCCAGCATTCCACTGTGAGTTATGTGATAATGATTCTCAAAGGAATATATCTATAAGCTAGACTTGACTGCTAGGCAACTCCCTATAATCGCCTGAATTTAACACATCACAAACTCCTTATAAGATAAAGACGCACAGCTTTGTATATAGATACATGGATGGAGAGAAAGAGAACGATTGCATCCTGTGATAAAATAACAAGGTTGTAAAACAATTTCAAATCTCAGGTTAAACATACAGACAGGAAGAAAGGGGATGACGAATACTCATCTTGTATACTAGGGAAGTGGGGTGGGAGCCATCGTTCAATTTCTGCCACTGATAATTAAATGTAAGTTTATTTTTTTAATTTTAAGGTAAGAACTAGTAATAACAAAACCAAGATGTCTAATTGCAAATTTATTCAGAAACTAATAGAAATACAATGGAATGTGGACAAAAAAAGAATGTAAGGAAAACATCAAGGAAAGAGAAAAAACAGGCAACATGAAGCAAGATGACAGAAGTAAGATTATAAAACTATTACTATAATGATTATAAAGAGTTGCTAATGATAAGAATGCTTATGGTTTTTAATAACAAGGAATGCTTAGTGAAAAAAGCACATTACAGAACTGCATGCACAAATGATCACAACTATGTATAACATATAAGGATGCTTACTGGCAGCAGAGCACAGTAATTAAAAATATGTAGTTTAGAACCCACAGATCCCTATTTGAAGTTCAAATCCATGACTTACCATGTGACCTTGAACCAGCTACCAGGCCAGGCCCATTACTTCAATTTCCTTTTTTGTTTTTTTTAAATGAGGATAATAATGGTACCTACTTAGGGTTTGTAGGTAAACATTAAATTAAAACTACCTGCAAGCTTGAGGGAACTTCCAGGCACATAGGACATGGTCAGTAACA
Organism: Carollia perspicillata; assembly: GCA_004027735.1. Taxonomy (NCBI): domain Eukaryota; kingdom Metazoa; phylum Chordata; class Mammalia; order Chiroptera; family Phyllostomidae; genus Carollia; species Carollia perspicillata. The sequence goes on along the minus strand of PVKM010002642.1, from coordinate 51,106 downwards.
ATGACTGCACTATTAACTCCTTGATAAATAGTATCTGAGTACCGTTGTATTATTCCCCAAGGATTCCCTTTGAACAACAATGTGGAGGAGGGAGCTGCAATGGGGAGGCAAGAGGCCTGAATTCTGGCCCTGCATCAGAAAATTAGCTCTGTGATCTTGAGTAATCTATGTGAATGCCCAAATCTATGTGAATGCCTTATACAAAAACCAGCTACTGTCAATGTTTCTGCAGTTTCTTTAAAACTCTACTATGGTAGTCGGAGAAAGAATAAATGAAATCACAGTGCCAACCTGGATGCTGACACAGAGTCTCTCTGTGTTTAGGTTTGCCTTTCCTGCCAGGCAACTCCGTGCAGAAACAAGAACACACCATGGACATGGCCTCCGTATGATTACCATGTGTGCTCATGGAGCCTGATGATGGAGGAGGGAAAGGCACTGGGGCTTCTTCACTTTAGACCCTTATTCGAAAAGAAAATCCCACCTGCCACCCAATGTTCAGCAGGTAAATTACATGAATTTCCACTTTTATCAAACAATCCCTCTTCACCTTGATGATTTCACCAGTACCAATGGAGGTAAAACCCACAATTAAGAATTTTTAGTCACTGAAGACATTTTAAAATTAATTTAAAAACCTCATTGCTTTGCTACATAAACTGGACCCAGTACAGCTTTTACCACCTCTTCTCATTCTGGGGGCCCATATCCTGTGTTCTAGACATAGGTTCACCACAAGTGGAAGTGTGAAGAGAGCCATCCAATTACAGCCACCTGCATTGAGAGTCATGGCCCCTGCCGGGCTGGCTGTCAAGGTCCAGCCAGAAGCTGGCGAGACACATACCCTCCAGGGAAGCACACTATGGTGGGAAGATGGCAGACTTCAACTGCCTACAATGTGGTTGTGTTTGTTTATATTCACTAAATATGGCTAAATGAGACAGTCATGGAATACAACAAAGTTTAAGGCAATGCGTCTCAAGAAAGAAAGAAAAGTCTGCAAACCCTTAGTCAGATGCTGCAGACAAAGTACAAGCGTGAGAAACAAATTAAGGGTCAGAACTCCAGAACTTCTCCTACCCCAAAACAAATAACAGTTCTTAAATTCCTCCGGCAGGAGATTGATGATCACATCTGAAACAACAAGAAGAATTTGTGAGCTGTTTCCAAAGCAGATGGAGAGAGGTTGTAATTCAGAAGAAGTTTAAAATTCCATCTATCTTGACAAGAGCGTGCTAACCGACTGAAGGATGAACCTCTCTGCTCAGTGGGCCAGGCGTCAAATGAGACTATGACAGGAATGGTGAGAGATCCTCTGAAATAATAAAGACAGACAGAGACACTGACTACTTAGTCCGTACCTCTGAGGGGTAGAGAGGTCACAGGTGCAACCACAGTTCCCAATACGACGTTCAAAGTCCAGAAAATTCAACCCCCAGAAAAGAAATATGTGAGTTGCGATATTAAAAGGGATTTTACAATTCTAACAACATGCAGATTCCTTCAGTGAGAGATTCTAGATTTCAATAACCTGCTGCGTAAGACCACTTGGGATATTTATTCAGAGTTTCTGGTATCTAACCAGTATAAGACTCAATTTAGTTCCTCTAAATTTATTTTCTACTAGACTTTGGGCCTTATTAAATCTTAGCTATCTCCCTACATAATATAAGTTAGACAAGCCTATGAGTGAGTGTTTTTGCATGCCAAAGAAAATTAATTTTATAAGGGATCTGAAAGCTGGACATAAACAACTCAGAGAAGCCATCATAGAAAGTCCTAAAATGGAAGAGAGGGGTTGGAAGAGGTTGAGGAGCCAGAAGAGTAAAACTAGAAGGAGTGAATGGGAGAAAAACAAAAGAAACTTTGCACTATCTCCAGTCATGTAGGGTAGACTTACTCAAGATGAGAGTCTAGACAGACTACCTGGCATCCTGCACGGTCTGGAATTGGAGTGACAGGCCGCTCCACAATCAGTTGGGTGGGGGAGCTATGCAGGAGATTGGGGAGACGATTCATTGCAGAGAATAGTTGGGCTTAAAGATGTCTAAAGGGTCAACTCTCCAGTTTCCTCACTTAATCAGTGAGAACACCGAGACCCAAATAAATTGGTTAAAGTTACTGAGCAAACACCGTTATTATGATTGCCATTGGCAACAGGGAATCCCCAATCTCTCAATGTAATGCTGTTGTCTCTAGAGGACATGCAGGGCATACCACCTGCTCCTCATTCTTATCCTGATATCATTTGAACTGCCTGAAGCTTATAACAGTTTTTGAACTTCATCAAGATCTTGAAGTTTTCTCCATCCTTTGCAATGTGTCCCTCCAACTACGTTCCTTCTAACTTTGACCATTTCTTCTTCTCCATTTCCTTCTTGTTCCAAACCTGGCTCTTAAAATGTACCTGTTTTCTAGGCTCCCATCCTTGGTCTTCATTTTTCTCCTGAAATATGTATCACATTAGCCAAATACAAGTTTGAAAATCTGTATTTCCTGCCAACAGAGTACTAATTGATTTCATATCCCACATCTAGGAAACATTAGCAGGTATCTTGGTTGCTAGGCTGTCTGGCCTACCTCAAGTTTGCCTTTTGCCATGTTCTCCTTGTGGTAACTCCTTGTCCCATTCAGATTCACACACCTGTCGACAACTGCTATTCTGTCTACAGAATATATAATGTATACATTTTAACTAGATAAGATGTATTTTAAATGTATGCATGTGCTTATTTCTTAATTTATTTTCTGTGTACATTAGTTCCCCTTATCTGAAGTTTCTTCTTTTTAAATATATTTTATTGATTACGCTATTACAGTTGTCCCATTTTTTTCTCTCCTTTATTCCCCTTCACCCTGCACACTCCCTCCCATCAGCATTCCCCACCTTTAATTCGTGTCTATGGGTCACACATATTCTCCATTTCCTATACTATTCTTACCCTCCCCCTGTCTATCTTCTACCTACCATTTATGGTACTTATTCCCTGTACCTTTTCCCCCTCTCTATCCCTCCCACTCTCCTGCTGATAACCCTCCATGTGATCTCCACTGAAGTTTCATTTTCTGCAGTTTCAATTACTTGGTATCAACCATGATTCAAAAATATTAAATAAAATATCCCATAAATAAACAATTTGTGTGTTTGAGATTGTGTGCTGCTATGAATGATGGAACGAAATCTCGTGCCTTCCTGCTCAGTCCCACCAGGACATGAATCATCATTTTTTCCAGCATCTCTGTGCTGTATACCCTACCTGCCACTAGTCACCTAGTAGCCATGTTGGTAACCAGAGTGACTGTCGCAGTATCTCAGGGCTTGTGTTCACCCTATTTTACTTAGTAATGGTCCCAATGCAAGAGTGGCAATGCTGGCAATTTAGATATGCCAGAGAAAAGCCATAAAATGCTTCCTGTGAGTGAAAGAGAAAAGTTCTTGACTTAATAAGAAAAAAAATCATATGCTGACATTGTGAGGATCTATGGTAAGAATAAATTTCTATCCGTAAAATTGCCTAGTTTCTAAATTAAGCTTTATCACAGACATATATGCATAGGAAAAAACATATTATATATAGCATGCAGTGGTTTCAGGCATCCATTGGGGGTACTGGAATGTATCCTCTTGTGGATAACAGGAAACTTCTGTATTACAATGTCTTGATATCTTTTTTTAAAAACTTTCTAGCTAAGGACAGATTGCTCCTTGAAGAAATTTTCAATTCCTAGAGATAGCAAAACATCCAGGGGGAGCATGCCTTTGATATGCAAACTAACCAATCCAGAGTCATACTCTTCTACTTGGTCCACGCACCATAGGAGGCGATGTTCTTTTACCTTAATCACCCCAGGACTAGGGGGCTCTTCAACTAAAGATCTCAACTAGAGATCTGATTATTCAAACTAGCCAAATCTAAACCGTTCACCCTGGAAACACCTATAAGAACAGGGGCTTACACCTTCCCCTCACTCCTGTATTCTGCCTCCTGACCTGATGGCTTCCCCGCATAGCCCTGTGTGTGTCCTGTGGTCCCTGTCCCTAGAACCTGTGAGTCTAATACACTTTGTTTTCATCAGCCTCTCTGTCTCTTCCTGTGGCCACCAGGCTGACCATCTTATAAAAGAATACTGCATACATGTAATGCATTTTGTGATTTTTCCAGTCATGTACCAAACCAAGGACCCTCAGAATAATTCTCATACTTCGTTTCTGTGAGAATCAGGTTCCCTGTTAAAATCTAGATTCTGGATCTACAACCTTTCCATTGCCAGAGATTTTGATAATTCAACAGATTGGGGAGATGCTGAAGCCTGTGCTTCTTAGAGATTCAGACTTAGGAGATTTACAGATTTAAATAGGATGCATTTTCTAAACTGTCATGTAGAGTGTGAGTGTGTCACAGGTGATGGCTCTGCCTCATGTTTCTTTGTCCCTCCTGGTAAAGGCTCCATATACAATGGAGAACACACTGAGTGATGCTGTCTCAAAGAAGAGAAGATCAGCAAACAATCCAATTGTATCCAGTGAAATGTTTCCCATTTGAAGTGTAAGATCCTGAGTAGAAATAAGTGAAATTGTGTTTTAGAGGACATATTAAGGTTCCAGAAGCCTAGGTTCCTGTCTTAGGTAACCTGATGTCTCAAGAGTCTCAGAGGTCCTATCCTGGACAGGTGTCAATGGCCCGGAGGCAATATGTACAAATGACCCAAAGTGGCACCTGAGCAACTCCTGTCTTTGCATCGTGCTTTCTGTTTGCAAAGGGATTCTGGATCTAGCATCATGCCTAATGCTCCCGAGTGAATTCCTCAATGCTTGGTGGGTTTCACGGCATATCCTATGACTTTGGTTTCCTAAGAACTATTTATCCATTTGGGCACAAAACTATCCAATCAGTCAGTGCTTTACCTTTGCCGTGATTTTTACAAAGGCCTTACAACAAATGCTCTGTTTATTTGGTGTTTTAAAATTATGCTCAATTCATTTGTTCAGTCTTTATTAAACAAGTTATTTCTGCACTGGCAAAAGGTCAATTTAATTATACCAATTACTTTGGAAAATACGGTCTAATCAATACAATTGTATTATATATGTGCACTCAAATTTACCTTGCTACTTTCAGTAGCAAATTGCAAACAATAGCAGTTAACAGCAATTTATTTCTGCTTCTCAGTAACTCCCTCACTTCCTAGCCCTACTAAACAAACTCTTGTGAGCAACTCTTCATAAACTGAGCCTTGAAATCAGCCCTCTTGCCACAGCTTTTAGCCACTAGTGTATTTCTCACATTTAGCAAATAATTATTCAGTAGCACAATTTCATCAATTAATCGATCCATCAGCTCAGGAAATCCTTTCATGGCAAGCACTTGGTGCTGGGGTAGAAGTCGAATGGGAGAACAAGCAGCCCGGTCTGATAGAGGGCCTGCGCCACTCAGAGCGGCAGCATGCAAACAGGCAACATGTGAAAGTGATACAAATTTAAAATTGCTCTTCAATATAAAAATAGAGACATTATAAAGCACCTGATTAGCTGTTGTATTAATAGAACAGAAAGTAACACATAAAGAGTTAAGGGAAAGAGAGAAGTCTCTTTAGGCTTCTGTCGTTTCACAAGGTTTAGAGAAAGAGTAGGGGTTTAGATATTGAATGACAGGTAGGACTGAGACAGAGAAACAAGAAATATGTGAGTACAGGCACAGGAGGAGATAGATGTGAAATGACAAGTTCGTGGGACTAAGGGGAACATCACCCAATATACCCACAGCCATGTATGGGTTCTTTATGGGTGTGATCTAAATATCCATCATGATTAAATCCTTTCAAATTGAAGAACGTAAAAGTGCAAGGGATACACATTTAGGAAAAATTACTAATGAACACCTTCAGATAAAGGAAGCTTTCTAAATATATACGATATTAAAACAAATGGTCAGGGAAGGGTCTTAAATTAACATTTTATGTGGATTCCCACACTTGCTAGTGGTTAGAATCAGTGGCAGAGTCTGCTGACAAAGAATCTGCAAGGAGCAACACTGGCTCTGGACCCTGCAGCCTTTGCAGATTATTCCCAACTTTAAGTAACAACACACATTTCCAGCTCAGCTGCCCTGGCTTTCCAAACCAAAGGCGCCCTGAGATAATGAATTCAAAAGAGGGAACTCAAGTATGAACACTTTGCAAGGCTCAGCAATGCGGAAAATCCTCTTGTGCACTTCCTAATTTTCTGTTTGTTTTCATCTCCATACAGTAAAATTGCCTGCTTTATCATATGCACAGAGGCTAGCTTTAGGAACAGGTCAAAGCTCCCATCTGGCTGCCCCATGTAGAGATGTGTTAGATCCCTCGATCCTCCGTGAAGATTCCCTCACTTCTCTGTTGAGATGTGTGATGTGATGAGGAAATGACAAGAAATCACAATATTTCTTAATGAGCACCAGGTTAAGGGCAGTTGGTTCTTCATTTTCTGGGGGCAGTAAGGGTAAGGCACAGAGCTGAGAACCCAATGGCTGTCAGGCCTTCCTGTACCCAACTCCCTTTCCATCTCACTAATGTCATGTCTGGTCCCACACTGAAGCTTTGGGACAACATGCTCAAAGAGGGTCTACTGTGTGACAACTCACCAAAGAGCCACAATCAGTGTTTTATATATAGAACTATGATTTTCCCCTACTGGTTATTATTTCCCTAAACATTAATACCAAGTATGTAACATTGTTGTCATGCATACTGGAAAGATCACTGGCCTTGAAGTTATACCTGGGTCAAAATCTTAATCTAGGTTTGGGACCTTGGGAAAGTTATTTTTTCTGAGGAATGGAGATAATCATACATATGATATAGAATTGAAGAGCACATTAAATGGGACAAATTATGAAACAACTTTATCTAGTAAAGTGCCTGGCAATAAATAGGCATTCCCTTTCTATTTGTCTTTCTTTATGGATACTTGTTTAAAATGACTTTATGTGCCTGTGGTCTGAACTTCATCTTAGAACTTTAAAAATAAGCCTATAAATTTAGTGATGACATCACTTAATAGGTAATAAGATATACAATAAATATCTTAATGTTTGGTTAGAGTTGTACATGAAATTCTACAAAAAGTTATACCCAATGTTTTGCTCATATTTTCTCAAACCTTGCTTAGATAAATGCATGAATGACTGTAGATAAATAATTGGAGAATAGGTGAGGAGGCTCCTGTAGGAGATTTGCAGGCATATTACTATTCTCTGAAGTCACTGTCAAATACTTCCATGCTCCCTCTTGGCTATGGTACTCTGGAGACAGCAGAAGGGCCAAATCTCTCACCGACTCCAGCCAACCTAACTGTTCTGCCATTGAAAGGCTGTGTCCTATCTGCACTGTGATGCTTCAACCTAAATACGATGGCAAATTTGTCTACACAATCATTCCGATCTTTCAAAGACCTTTTTCACAGTCCCCCCAGGAGTGTGTAGAAGACTTCCACAGTACCCTAAAATCTCTCTCTCTCTCCCTCTCTCTCTCTCTCTCACACACACACACACACACACACACACACACACATACACACACACATATACATGCACACCTTGCACTGCTCCGATCACCCCAGGGCACTTGATGGTATGTCTCCTTATTTGTTTTGATTTGGGTTTCTTTACTCAGCAACAGGCACCAGATTAAGCATAGGTAAACCAACAAAAAATGCCATAAATATCTCAGAGCAGATGGTTTAACTTAGTGCTATTTCATTACTTTTAAAAATACATATAGATAATATTTTTGATAGTATGGAGAGGGACTGGCTTATATCATACAGGTGACAGAAGAGCATATGCTATAGATTTAACCATGCACATTCTTTTCTATTTGTTTTGCAACTCTTGAATTAAAGACAAGAGGTGGTCACATGAAAGTGATACTGACCTAGTTCTAGGATCCTTGTGTTCCTGCCCCAGCTCTACTATTAACAGTACGACCTCAAGCAGGAACAAATCACATTTCCTGATGAGGCCTCAAGCTCCCCACCTAACTCAATTGATTGAGCCAGACAATTGTTTCTCTCTCTCTCTCTGTCTCTCTCAGTCTCTTCCATAGTGGTACCCTTATTTTTAAGAAACTTCTTACTTAAAAGTTCTACTTGTAAAGTATACGGACAAAGAACGACTCTAGTTTTCTCCCTCCCTCCACTTTCGAACCTCACTGCAGGGAACATAATTCGAGAGTCAGCAGACCAGCTGATCTCTAAAATATTACCTGGCCACAGGAGTCTAAGATGTATAAAATAAGAGAAGTAGAAAGAATGCTGTTTTCTGAAGCCTGACTTGGCTTCCTCATGCTACACTATCACCTGCTTTAATAGAGCTGTGCTATGTGAACTGATTCGGAATCACTTCACGTTGCCAGGCCAGCAGGTAATAACTCCTTAGATAAAAACCTGCTCCATGAACAAAATTGTTGACTACAGAGATAGGCCTTCCCAGGAGGTAGTGAACTTGTGGTCATTTGTGTTCAGGGAGGATGCAAAAGAGATTCCTGCCCTGAGCATTCAGGCTAAATGTCCACACCCACAAACATGGTTCTCTTGGTGAAGAATAGCCTAAAGCACATTTTTCTCTGATCTTCATGTTCTTGTCTGTATGTTAATAACATTTACTGGGGTCCATAAAATAAAAGGCAAAATGTGTTTCCCATTTGCTTACAGAAAAATGATCAGGACTTTTAATCCATATTATTTTATTATTCCATGATTTTGAGTAATTCCATAGTACGCAAGTTCTTCGGTTCTCTAGAATCTCACAAAACAGATAGTTCCTATGGATGTTAGGTCATGACTGTCCCTCAGTCCAGTGTCTTCCTCTTTGTGTAGCCCAAATCTCGACTCTTCCGCGTGCGGCCAGAGGCAAGAGGCCACGTTTGATGTGGGTGACCATGAAGGCTAGACGGGCATCGCACAGCAGAGGGGACTGAGAAAAGTCAGTCAGGGTGTGAAGTAACTAGGAATCAGCTGGTGGGGACATAAGGTCCTTTGGACAGAGATGGGTCATTTCTTAAAAGGCTTATACCTTTCATAGGACCCAGCCATTCTATTTTCCTAGAGAAATAGAAGCATACAAAGACTTGTACACAAAATGTTCACAGCAGTTTCATTAGTACAAGCTCCAAAGTGGACACAGTGCAAATGCCCATGCACAGGTGAATGGATAAATGGACTGTGGTGGGTTTACAGGGTGGACTGGTCCTCAGCAACAGTGAAAAATGAAGTGTCGATGCACAAAGTGATATGAATGAATCTCAAAACACTTATGCTGAAGGGAAGAAGCTCAACAAAAAGAGCACATATTGTTTGATGTCATTTATACAAAATCTAGAAAATACAAACTAATTTATAGTGACAACTAACAGATCAGTGGTTGCCTGGAGATGGGAGTGGGGAGGGAGACGTAGGAGGGAGAGACTATGAAGGACACAGAAAACTATGTGAGGTGATGACTGTATCTGTCATCTTGATTGCAGTGATGGTTTCATGGGTGAATGCCTATGAAACATTTATCAAATCATACACTTTACGTGCAGTTTATTAGAAGTCAACTATAGCTTGATAAAGTTGGTTTTAAGAGATCTAGAAAAGAGCTTCAAGGAAAAAGGAACAGACACAGGAATCCCCAATCCTTCATAGTGCCTGTGGGGATGGATGGCTTCCAGAAAGCTTCTTTTCCAACATCACTGCAAGAAAGATCCCAATTAACCAACACCCTCATGTTAGAAGAAGAACATCCATAAAATAATGCCTTTTGGAATACATTCCTCTTTTCTCTGAACAGCCTGTCTCATAATTGTGGGGTCACTGTCTAGTTTAGAGCCTAATTCTGCACTGCTCTAGGGCTATACTGAAACCATTTCTCTTTTGTACCTTCAGAAACTATTTCCTGACCTCTGCTGCTCGTTCAGCCTCTGTCCTCATGTGGTCACAGTGAAAGCTCAGTGGCGGGGCTCTGGTGGCACCATCTAGTGGGATCCTGCAGAACCAAGGAGACACACCTGCCCAGAGTCATCATCCAGACAAGGGAACAGATGCAGCCCAACCAAGGACCAGCTCAGCCTAGGCTGCTGCTCAGGGAGGCATCTGAGAGCAGGGAGCCAAAACTTGTATTGGAGATGCTGTCTTCTGACTTGACACTCAGACAGAGAGGGCCAGGATAGATGTGAACAGTCCCTGCCCAGCACTACATAAAAAGCCCACGGGAGGCTGGAACCTTCGATTTGGCTCTCACAGCATCAGAAGAAAAGGCAGTAATGCTGGGTTATTTTTAATGTTCAAAGAGCTTAGCAAAAGATTTATGACTACAAATATGTACCGTGGGAGAGATAAATTGGAGCAGGGTGCCCCCAGCTCCAACAGAAGAGTCAGTCTGCCAGCCTGGTCAATAAAGTATTTAAGCCCTGAATGCTGTTGGGTTGTCATAGATTAAAATTTGAAAATCTTTTATGGTGTAACAAGGTCCTTAATTATAACTCTGGGCTTTGGATCATTTGCAGGTTGTGCAAACAGCAAGAGTTATACCACAGAGAATATCCTTGGATACAATGGCCTTTAAATCCAGCATCCATGAGAGAAAACACTCATTTGCCAAGTTCAGAACTTTGTCCCAGAATAGACAATATATTTCAACCATAAAACCCTTTCCTGTCTCAATTGTATTTGACATTATTTCTTTCTTACATGGAATTCATAGAATCCAATGAGCTGGCTGAAATTTCAAGGCGATTCAGCTTTCAACCCTTTTTCTTTTGTATCTCAGTATTTCTAAAACGTTCTTACTTTTTCAGAAACTTAAAATGCATGATAATTTTACTGCTGTGAATTTCAGCTGCTGATTAACTTCTCTGGATGGTGGTTTTTAAATCAACACCCTCCCCTGGAACTAAGGAATCTTGAATCTGTAACTAATAGAATTAAGATTAGCAAAAAATCAACTCTCCTCCACAGATTGTGTTAAAGTAGTTTTGATTCTTGATGAATGATGAGCATTAGAGCAAAGTTAACCTTATGCTTAGGTTCCAGCCCATGCTTGGGGCTGAACATCACTTAGACTTATAGGCCCATAAGATTAATGCTACCTTGTAAAATAGAATTACATATAGGCATGGATATACATATATATATTGTAAATGCCTGCACCAGGAAGCCCTTAATGATCACATATCCCTACATGAGCACATCTGACATCTACATCTACAATTTACGCTATAGTGCAAAGGACATTAGTGTTAATAATGAGGGAGCAGTAGCAAGTAAAATCATGGCCATTATATGGAGAAGAAATTTATATGTATAACATCCGTATATATAAGCTATCAATACTATACCTAGACTTACATAGATGAACAATACCATATAAAATGGAAATGTTCCTAAAATGCTTTATATTAATAGGATTACTGTGCATTTAGCAACCATTCCTCCTGCCTGCCTCCAATGACTATTTACCTTTTTCAAAGGAACTATAAACATTTTTTTGATGAAGCTTTCATTTAACCTACATTCTTCAATTTTCCTGCTCATTCAATAAACAAATACAGCAGTGCATTAATAGTACTTCCCTTAAAAAAACTGTATAAAGTAAATTATATTTGCAGGTAAAAAAAATCCAGTTTGTTGAGTATGAATTTTTGAGGATTACATTATTTTGTAATGGGCCTTTAAATGTGACAACAGATTGGGCAAGACAAGATGGGCATTCTTGAGGGTTGATTTCAAAGTGTATAATTGGGTCTACAGTCTTAGCACCCTGCACGCACCCGATCTGGTCAAAGTGTATAATTGGGGTGAATGGTCATTTTGATATAAAAGGGTGGGTTCTCCTCAGGAACACCTGGTACCACCCAGCTCCCCTTTAGGGCAATGGCTTCCCACCAGGATAAACCAGAGCTGCTTTACCTGCATGAATTGCCAGCTCAACTTCCACTGCTGCCTGCCCTGTTTTCCCAACCTTGCCGCTCGAACTAAGGGCATTATAGAGGTGGGGAGGGTATTCATGGACCTGTCTGGATCACAAAATGACACTCAGCCTCAGAGTTCTATCTGTATTTACATCTGAAACAGGCCCTGAGGCTACTTTAGAAAACCCACCCAAGACTCCCATATGTTACATTGCAGATGAATACTCTTGAACAGGCAAATCTTCCCCTCTTCCTAACGATCCAGGTCAAACCTTAGCTTCACCATAAAGCTCGTAATGACCATGCATTCCCACATGAGCTCCTCTGGCATCAGTACCTACAAATTACACTATGGTGCTAATGATGAGGGAGCAGGGAAAAAATTGCTATAACATAAATATCAAATTTCCCATGGGGTACTATGCTGTGTGGAGAGAACAGACAACAAAAATATACACATGAGATGAATAAGCATACATGTTAGTGGGCCATGAAAACCACAGAAATTAGGTGGACCAAGGACCTCACTGAAGAGAAAAGTTGAAAAAGTGATGAGGTAAAAAGAAGCTAAATTATTGTGCACATGTGTGTGGATGCCTGAAGACAGAAATAGTAAGCTATTTGAGTGGAGAATATCAAAGATAGTTACCTTCTGAGAAGGGGCAAAGTATTGGTAGTGACAGCATACAAGTTCTCAAATCTGGTTTGGGGTCAAGTCATTCTGCATATCTCTAAGATACACTAAGACCAAGGCCATTTAATAACTTATATTGTGTATCATTGCCTCACGTGTTTCTTAGACATCCCATTTAATGTGGGGAGGGGACTTTTGTCCTCCTTCTCTAATATCCCTCCCTGAGGTGAACCAGAACTCCGTTCATTGAGGGTGTTCAATAAATACTCATTGCTAGGTTCCCTCAATATTCCTGTGAGGTAAATAGGAATAGGGATAGTCATATTACTCTAACTTCAGAAATGCATTTATACACATGACTGCACACCAAATGCACATGCAAACATACCTGAACAATAAATAAATTATTTTCTAACAGTGATCTGCTATTTTCAGCTAGCCTGGATGGTCACCTAAGTCTCAACTCAACTCCTGGAAAATGTTTTCCAGCACACTTATAATATTCCCAGCATGAGAATACTCTTTTCAGGTCACATAAAAGTAGAATCTCAGAAGAACTGCATCCCGAACAGGCATTTTAAAGATCACATAATTGTAACCTCCAAATACACACATGGATTGAAGATGCAGGAAGAAGGTGCTGTATTCACTTACGCTCACAGTTTTGATCATCTAATCCTGAGACGGCTGAGTGGAGTGAAAATTATATTGTTACCCTGTTAAAAATCTTCCTCCGATGTGAAATATCTTAAGCCCCACACATTTTTATAGCAGTTAATATCTGTTGTGAGTAAGGACTATATTAAGCCTCCCGGGAACACAGGGTCCACAAAATTAGCATGCCGCTCGCACTTCTGCCACTAGGTAGCCAGTACCAATGGCTGCAATACATCACTGGAGGATGAGTTCCACAGAATTGCGACAACTTTGGATGATTTCCCTGCTTTGATGTCTTGTGGCCTCAATATCCAGTTTTACTTACCCTGATGACTTTATTCCTTCCTTCTGTTCCATCTCTTTTTCTCTTCTAGTGCAAAGTGCTTCTTAACCCACATGTCAGTCCCCAGTCATGTTTCATAAATCAAGAGGATAATACTCTAAAAGCTAAGCCAAGTGCCTTGTCAGGAATTGTCTTATGTTCTTATTTCTACAAGAGCTTGGGACTCATGGGAGCCTCTGAATTTTCCCTGAGTGAGCCATTATTATGCAGAGACCTCTCTCCCCACATCATCTACAAAGTCTCTTCCTCATCTGCCTATAAAATGGCCCCCATGCTTCCCTCCTTAGTCCCCTCCCCAGCTTCATAATGAAAAGGCACAACAGCCTGTAACAAATGCTTATCAAGCTGTACAGTCTTCTAATTAATTCCTTGTAATGCTATTTCTTATATCAATTAAGTCCTGGGGAAGCAGCAACAGCCAGCACTTTGCAACTGCAGAGTAGAAGGCTTTCCACACAGGAAGTAGCTCTAGGGCCTTAACTGTTCAAACCTCTGTTAGCCCCTTCCTTGCTACCATGTAGCCATGACCCCTGGCTCTGGTGCCTCCCATGACCTTGAGTAATGTGACTCCCTGAGATCACACAGTCAAAGGCAATTTCATTTCCAAAGTGGTGGGTCTGGGGCAAATGACCAATAGTTTCTTTCTCTGAATGAAGCTGTGCTCATCACAAGCAGTGTATCCTTAAAAGGTAATGAGACTTAGATGTTGGTTTAAGAGACAGGTCAGGGGAGTGGCCAAAGGGGAGCAAGGAAAAGAAGTGAAGAGTTAGAGAGCAGACCCAAGACCCAGAACAACTGTCAGCAATGGTACCCAGAACAGGCTTCTGGAAAGAAGCGCACAGCAACCCTAAATGAAGGGCAGGTTGAAGGTCAGGACCAACTGAGCCTACCACCATTTTGCCCAGGATATGGAATCTTCACAAGATTACCCTTTCCTTTTCTTACTTCATTTCCCAATCCCCCATTCCATAGTCAGGAAAGCATTCTAAGAACTCATCTCGATAATAAATCAGCACAGACTCTGAGGATCTCATAGTCAGAGGTGCTATTCAAAGCCTTCTTGCCCAAGGCTGAGATGTAGAGGTACTCTCACTGTCAAAATCCACCCAGTCTCACTTTACCCCTGAGGAATCCCCATCATGAAGGGCAGGCCTGCTTGGGAACTGGCAACAACAAAAAGGAACAAGGGTGACCCTCTCATTAGTATCTCCCAGCACCACCAAGGAGAAATCAAAGCAGCCAGACTTTAAGTGTCTCTAAAATGATATGTTTTAAACAAGCACTCTCAAATCCCCAGAAAAAAATACTGACAAGAAGTAACATATCTAAGATCACCAAGCTGGATAAAGTAGGGCTAAGATCAGAGTCTCCATACTCTTGACCCAACCATACAGCATATGAATGTTCTTGCATTATTTATTCCAGACTCACATCCCTGCAGCCATGTTCCCTGATCCAAGGATTAGGCTACAGGGACTGAAAATGGGATGGTATCCTTGAAAATCCAGGCTAGTATTAGCTGTTGAAATGGCACAAAAGCAAAATGTGCATTTCTTTCTATATGCTCCTGCTGTCCTGCTTTAAACAAGGTTTCAGAAAAAGTTCCTTCTCTCTGTGTAGTGATAATAAATTCTGCAAAGAATACATATAGGTACTGAATCACATTTCATAGTGTGGAAAACCCTACCATTTTTGTTTCTCTATCTCCAATTAGCCACATATATAAATTTTATATTTATATTTATATCTATATTTATATTTATATAAATATATATAGATAATTGGACATGGAGAAAAAGTATATGTTTTTTAAAGGAATGAGCCCAAGATGTGAAAGTTCTAGTTCACTTCTAGTGATTTTGTACATCTAAAGACCTAATGGTCATTGACAAATGAATATGAGCAAGTTCAGGGCCATGTGTGCAAATAGAGACAATAATCTATAGACCCGCTTTACTATGTTTTTAGAGACTTACATGTTGTTCGCCTAATCCATTTCCATTTCCTCCTGAACACACAGGTAGATTACATTTCCCAGCATCCCTTAAATTAACTGTAAGTGACTGAGCCCTTATTTGCAAGTAGAACAGAGAGGATTACACAGCCTGAAGTGGGGAGAAGACACAAGATGAAAAGAAAGACTAAATGACAGTATGACTGTGTGGAAGAGACCATCAACCTCCCATACTTCAGCCCAACAATGATTGGACCACTTGTATCAACTGCCTTGCGAATTTGAAAGCAAGAACCAGAAAGAGAACTTGTTAACTAGCAATGAGAATAGAAGCAGAGTCATAGAAAGCCACTGATTTGCATTAATAGTGCAACTCCAATAATGTAGGGCAGGTGACCAAGAGACCTACCATCCAAGTGTCTTGATTCCTCACAGGACTACAGTTCTAGTTTTCCCTTGATGTGGTGGGAGCTCCTCTGTTCCCATAAGGTTAAGGCAAATGGTAGTGATCTCAATCTTCTTACAATAAACCTCAATTAATCTGAGTTAACCTGAGTGAATCTCTGCCTCCTACAATCAAAGAACTCACTGACTAGTGCAACTAAGGCCAATAGCTACCTGCTGTTGTATCCGCTCTACTCATGGGCCACAGGGATGCACACTTGGCCTTGGCTGGCTTCCACTGTGTTACCAGTGTCTGCAGTGATTGACAGTTTCTCAAGAACAGAAATATGTGCCCCGATACTTTGAAACATTTTCTAAAATTGTTAGTTTAGTATTGCACTCTCTACTTACATGGAATTTCACGGTTGTTTTCAGAGTGTATGGTTCCCAGGGTTAATTATTGCAATCCCTCTTGTACAGAAAGAAGTGCATTATAATTAACTCTATGTACCAAATAAATGTGTTTTCGCATGTGTAGATTTGGATACTTACAATATTATTAATAATAATGGCAAAAATGAGCCTTAATATATAATTGAACTTAAAGAGCGTTAATAATCTTTAGAATCTGTGTGCATTCTGAATTTTAATAAATCTAAGAGTTAGGCTTGGAACCAGACATACATGTACCAACTAATCTAGTACTTATTTTTAATAATTGATTTTATAAACAAGTGATTAGATGATCCTTGGGCCAAATCAGTCACCACCTTTTTCTGTAATTAAAGTTTTATTAGATTATAATGATAACTATTTATATATTATTGCTTGTGGCTGCTTTATGGGTGAGTCGAGAAGTTGTAGCAGGAACTGGCCCACAAAGCTGAAACTATTGATTATCTGGCCCTTTACAGGAAAAAAAAAAAAAAACACGTCAATTCCTGGATTAGAAAAAACATACTAACCTTCATCCCCATCTCCATAAAATGGCCCATCACTGTGTCCTCATTCATTCCTGTTAGTTCTCCTGTGGCCCAGATACTCAGCCCTGCTCCTCTGGCCGAAGGCAGTGGCCCTCAATACACCTCCTATCTATCAGCTAGTCCTCACCCTCCTGTCTGAGGCGTTGCCCATGCTAATCTCCTCCGTGTGACCCCAATCAGCTCAGCCATTCTCAATAGCATCAACTCAAGTTCAAAATGACATGATCCCTGCTTTTAACTGTAAGAAAAAATAAAGACTTCTCTTTCTCATGAAATCTTCTTCTCAGAGGAAGATTACAAAATGAAAGGTAGATTAGTGACATATTGACAAAAGCATTTTCCCTAGAAGCTGAAAGAGAAAGGAAGGTGAGAGGAAGAGAACTAACACCTCCTGACATTTATGCTTCCTCTATATGTAATATTTCCTTTAAAGCACAGTCAGACTTTTCATCTCCTTTATTTGGGTACGAGGGTGGCAGAAGATTATAAGAATCCCCTTACTTAAGGTAGTGGTAGTATGCAACACATGTTTTATTTATAATTTCTATAGTAACTTAAAGAACAAAATAAGTAGATGCAGCCTTCTACAAGGTTATTAACATTTCTTCAAGGTTATTAACCCACAGTGCAGTTGTGATTACTTCGGTGAATGAGGACGACATTCAGTTCCTGATCAGACTAGTGTCCTGCAGGTATTATTGCCATTGGGTCGTACAGCTATTTCTCCATGGCTGCTCTTTTCAAATCTGAGTGCTAATTGTAATCACCCCTAAAGAGATGCTTTTGCTAGTAAAAATATGATAGCATTAGCTCAAATCTATGTCAATATAATTAAGTTTCAGTCTGTCTTTCATATTACAGATAATGCCTGAGTGGATTTTCATTAAATTTGGAGACTATATGTCATATGCTAAAATTAATTTGGGGGATGGGTTGAGAGGGGACTACAAAAATGAAATGCAGCCATCATCCAGAAAAGCTGCACTGATGTGAGATGGGAGATCGAGAAGTTTTCTGGTCAGAAGACACAGGATTTTCAATGGGGTTGCTTCTGCAACTGGCAGCTCTGTCCTGCAGGGCCCTGGTGTGCATACCTGCAAATGTTTATTTACAGATAACTAATCATTGTAGTGCTGCTGCCAAGGCTGGCAAGTCCTGATCATTTAAAGAAGATGCTTTGTATTAATAGTTAAGGCACAGACCCATAGTGATTATTACCAGTTTAACTTCTGAATTTCAGTCTGGTGCTTTGGAACCCACTTAATTTTTGTCCTGTAACAAGGATGTTAAAGAGCAACTTACTGGTAATTGTCTATTTTCACATATATGACAGGTAATGGCCACAAAATGTTTCAGGAATAAAGTAGACGAATGGGTCTTTCTTGGTCACTTAATCAGGAAGTGAAATGGAAAATGAAACAACACAAATCTTAAGAAGTTAGGAAATCTAGGCTGACTCCCAGCTTACTACAAATCAGCTTCAGTTAACCTTTCTCATCTCCAGGTGCTTCATTTGTAAACTGAGGTGAAAATAGTCCCTTCTTGTCTCAACTGAGGTTCTTTGGTCACAGGATATAGGAACCCTTCAGCATTATCTATGGAAGAAGGAAGATTTGAACTCATGTTCTGTCACCTCAATGGCAAGTTAAAGGAGTGACAGGGGAAGGTCAGGCCCCCCTGACCAAGACCTGAGGGAAATGATGGCCAACCTTACTAATGACATAACCTTCCCAAACAGTGGTGCATTCGTGAAAAGACTGGCCAAGTTTGGTCTTTTTAAAAAAATTATTGGCTGATTTTAGAGGAAGGAGGGGATAGAGAAAGTGAGAGAGAGATAGAGAGAGAAATTGATTCATTGTTTTACTTATTTATTCATTCCTTGGTTCACTCTTATATTTATATGTACCCTGAATGGGGATTGAACCTGCAACCTTGGCTTTTTGGGACTGTGCTCTAACCAAGTGAGCTCACTAGCCAGGGCCAAGTTTAGTCTTGACAGGCAGAAAAGTAGCTTGGCCTGCTCTGAATTCAGATGCATGATGTCTGTGGACCAACCACCAAACCACCAGCTACATATCAAAGGGCATATTTTGGGATAAAAGCTCCCTGGGCATCTTTCCTTTCTCCAAGTTTTTAGACTACACAATAACTGAATAAAGCATACAGTTATTCTTCACTGGAGTCCTGTAATAGATGTTATAGCTTTGGGATCATGTCTTTATACATCAATAAACAGCCAAACACCCAAGTTTTTCCTGGGTCTCTCAGGCAAGTAATATATGTCATCTTCACTGTGTTTCTTCATCAATCAATCCTGTCCACATCTGTAGTCCAGTGAAGCAGAACCTCTGTGGGAGAGCTGAAGGAGGGGGAGAGGCTGTCCTGTGCATGTGATAAGCACCCAGAGATGTTCATGGCTAATCAGCACCAGAGGCATGACTTGGGCTCACATCCATGGACAGAAAGTGCCATCAGCAAAGTCACAAATCAGCTCCCGTCTGTGCTTCTACTGCAAAGGATGCTTATCTGATAGCACAAGTCAATTAATGCCTAGGAATGTCATTTTAGGGGCACTGTAACATGAGATGAAAGTCCATTAACTTAGGGGGTCAGGCCAGACTTGGGCAAGCTTCCAGTGTTTCATGTATAAAATAAAATTAAAACAGTATCTCCCTGATAGTACTGTGTGAGGAAAAAGTAAGTCAGAAGATACATTGGAAATTCATCATTCAGCTTCTGACACCTGGTAAACATTCAGAAAAGCAGTAATACTTACTATTTTAATAAATAGTGCCTAAAGTGTTCCTCCTTAAGAACACAGACCCATGGCAATTCATCCATAATTGTGGAATTAGATTAGTCTTTATCAATCAACTGAGCAATAAAAAATAATGAACAGATCCTTAAGAGGAGGCTTTGGATGGATAATCCCTGTCTTCAAATAGTCCATGTCGCCTGAAAAAGGGGCTGGCATTTGACAACTCTGTGCATGAATATTATTTGAAATCTTCTAAAGCTGTCCTTAACCCAATCTAACATCCACGGTAACACGATACCCACACTTCAACATGCTGAAAGTTTCCAGGGCTGGTTTTACAGAAAGGAAGTGAAGGTGAAGAGGAGCTTGAGTTAGAGCAGGACCAATGCACTTACTCCTGAGGGTGAGTCAGGAAGTGAGGCATCCAGGGGAGAGGTGGGAAGTGGGATGTAAGAGAGAAGTAGACATTTTTATATCAAATAATTTGGTCACTTATCTGAATTCCAGGTCAGTCTGGTCACCACGGTCACCTGTATCGTTGAGAAATTTGTCACTCAGGACCTGTCATCAAGCCTTTCCTATCCACACAATCCCCAAAATTCAAGCCCAGGGAGAAAGCAGGGCGGGAGAAGCAGGAGGTAAACGGAGGCAGGGAGAGCCTGGCTGCTGTGCACAGCTGTGCAGGCCCGGCCGCGGTGCCATCCCAGGAGTGCTGTTCTGATCAGGGCCCCTGAACAGTCACCCCTGTGAGGCGGATCTGGGAGAACACACAAAATTACAGGCAGAGGTCCTGTAAATTGTCAGTAACACTGCAAGTCCTCCGTGTCAGTGAGGTGCCTGCCACCAATGAGCACATCTGAACAACTGATACCCCAACCTTCCAGGCTGCTGTGGGTGTGATTCTGAACCTCTTAGTAAAGCCTCTTAAGATCCAGCCATCATAGGGGACAGCCTCCGGTCTCTCCGGAGAGCTCTGTTCTAACTGTGCCCATATGCCTTTCTCACAAAGTCCTAGTTATGTATTTGTTTGGGTGGATAAAGAGTGAAACCACAGGCCCATCAAGAGAGACCAACTGCAGTTAACCAAAGAAGTTGTTTGTCTCTAGCCCCAGGAATCTAAGCATGTTCGATCAGCTCAAGCCAGCGAAGGCCATCGTAAGGATAGAATAGTTTCATCTTCATCTGATAAAGGACATTACAGGGGTTAAAGATTATTCAACTTTTTGAGGAGCTTAATGTTGAGCATGATCAATTAAAACCATGATACAGATAAAATTCATTACATAGGAAAAGGATCCTACTACTCATTCTTTCTGAATCGAGATCAAGAATTATTATTAGAATTTAATCAGTATTTTTTGTTGTTGCTGTTAGGGCTATCACTTAAAAACAATAGGGATCCACCATCAGGGAAACATTAATAGTTTATCCAAAGGAAATTGAAATTGATTCTGTTCTAGCTTACTCTGGGATTGACTATTTTCATTAATGTAGGATTCCATTGCTTGGATGCATGTCCAAACGGAATACAAAGTAACTATTTTAATAAAATCTAATTCCACAAGAAAAAAAATCATCATCCCAGATTTATCCCTCAGTTAGTGGGAGAATAATTCTGACAGAGCCATTATATGTTATTCTATATACATAGCTGTTTTTACTGAAGTTACTTCAACATGTTTTCCTACCACAGCAATGGAAAATTCTTTTAAAAAAAAAATTAAAAATAGGGAATTGCTGCTAAAAAGCATATACATCGCAAAGGACTCATATTCTGCATTTTTCTTAAACCACTTACCATAAAAACTTCATTTTTTATGGCCAACTTGGTGCTGATTTCATGATTTGCAGCCAGAAACAACTGATTTCACAGTATCAGTCAGTCATAAATCTGAAGAATCTAAATTCTGAATCCTAAAGCAGTGCCTGGAGACACAAATGAGATTTCTCTCCACAAAGTGGGACTTCTGCTTGCAGCTTTGATTAAAAAGAACAAAGTCAAGAAACTGGTAACCATATTTTCCTTTTCCACTGTTTAGGAAAAAATTTAAATTATTTTTTTTCTAATTGTAAGTCATGACTAGGGTGGAGCTCTGGGAGTGGACCTGCTCAAACATGGTCATTGGGACAGCAACACATATTCCTACGGTGGAGGGTAACCCTGTCCTCTACCAAGGAAGTCACCATATATCTTATCGTATGATTCATTTTAAGAAAGATACTGATGCACTAGAATAGAGTTCACATGCCCTGGCCTGTGTGGCTCAGTTGGTTGGAGCATTGTCCTGTAACCAAAGGGTTGAGGGTTTGATTCCTGGTCAGGGCACATACCTGGGCTGTGAGTTCAATCCCTGGTCCAGGCATTGGCATGTGTGACCCCCTGGATTGTAAGTCCAGATGCTTACAATTCCAGGTCCAGGCACATACAGGAAGCAGCCCATTGATGTTCCTCTCTCTCCCTTCCTCTCTCTTTAAAAGTAATGAACAAAATGTCCCTGGGTATTCTGTTGTACAACAGAATAGGGTTCACATGCTAGTGATCAGGAAGGTGAAGTGTGTGGGAATTCTGAGGCGGGGGGATGATTGCATTAATGTGGGCTATTCACCCAGCATTAGAGCGAGGGTTAGAAGGTGAGGAGGATCCTTCCATCTTCGTAACTCTCACTTAAAATGGAGAACTTGGTTTCATCTGTGGCAGCCAGAAGGTTGTAGAGAAGAGAGCTTTACAAGAGCTTTACAAGTGTTTACCTGAATGATGAGGAACTAATGGTTTAGGGACTGTGAGGTATATCACTGGTAGCGTGAGTAAACACAGATGTGGTGGACTGAACTGTGTGAAGTCAGATGTGAGTTACAGGGTGAAGAGATAGAAACAGTGAATATGCAGATATCACTTCGGACTCAGACTGAAGTGCAGAGTCTTGCCTCCAGCCAGAGGACACCATGGAGGACGTACTCCATTAATTATGAAAGAGAGGTGAATAAGAGTGGACACATGTAGGCAATGCGGTTGGTATAAATTAATAGGTGATGAGGTGGGTGGGACCTCTGAGGGCCAGAGGGGTAACAAGGAGTTGAGACTGTTCTGTCTTCTATATTCTTTGTAATGCGAGCAAGGGTCCTGAGCTCTAGAGACCCAAGAACACAAGACAATGGACATTTTGTAATAAGAGGATGAGGATAAGCCATGGGATGTGAGAAGGTAATGCTGGTACTCTGGCTTGAGGGCTGGGGCCAGCCAAGAGGCCAAGTTAGAGCACTGGGTGCCGATGGTAGAACAGAAACTGGCAGTTCCTAGTCTATCAGTAGATTTTGTTTCACTCAGTTCCCGTGCATCAACTTCCTCATGCAGCGTTGCCAACACCCAGGTGTGAAATCTATGATTGCATTGAGTCTAGAAAACCACAACATAAGGAATTCTGGAATAATGTTTCTTTCTAAGGCTATCAGTCACATCCAAATCCACAGGGATGGGATGGGCACTAATTCCAAGTTCTAAATACTTACCAGGACGCCAGTTTCTGTGATCTACACGTGGATGTAGCTCATTCCGTGGAAAGCATAGTTGTTTTCAAGAGCTACTCTAAGTAGCAGTCACTTTCCCTTTCCAAGAGACAGCCTGAACAGTTATTGGTTTATTTCGAACATTCTGTAACGTGGCTTTTCAAGGAGACTCTACTGTGAGGAAAGTATGTAAAAAATGGGGGGCAAGTCATCTCACGCGTGGCTGTCTGCCCTTCCCTCCTCTCTCAGCCTTCGGATGTTTTCCTCTAGCCTGTGCCTTGACCAAGTGCCCTTTCCCCAAAACAAACAAAGACACAAAAATCGACACCACTCTAAGAAAACCTAAGTTACATCTTGAGAAGCACCAACTTCAAGACAGGACAGATGACAGACTTTACAAACTCAATGGACAGATAGTAAAATGGCCAATATGGACATTGGGATACTGGGATTTGGAAAAACAGATATTAGAAATAGTTGTATGAGTGTTGTAAGTTATTGAGGTTTTCCTGAATACACTTCCAATCCAAGCCAGACTACTTTACTCCCAAAGCATTGGGAGGACTCAGTCTAGGTGGAGTCACCAAAGAAACAACTTCATTCTCTTTTGTTCAAATTTCAACACCTTTTTACTTTACCAACAACCATAATGACTAAACAACAAACACTGATACATACACATTCAAAGGTCATGTAATAAGATCTGAGATTATGGTCATGGAGATTTAGGCATAAAGACGTAACTGTCAAAAAGAGAATGTGCAATAGATTCTAAGAGATGGCATGCACTGTCTCTTCAGGTGTGTTTGTTTGTTTGTTTGTTTGTTTGTTTTGCGTGTCCTTAATCCAGCTAGCTTCCTCATTACCCTCCAGTGTACTCACACTAAACAGTGTACTCAATGTGACAGAGTGAAGCAGTAGAAGGAACTTAGGCCTGGGTTTTGGAAAACCTGAACCCCAGTTCTAGCTCTGCAGCTGCCTAGTCACTGCATCCCCTTGGGGTTCAGGCTGCTCATCTTAATTTTTAGGATCTGTGTCCCCAGAAGTCAGATCTGAGTCACAATCTTGTCTTTTCCAATTATAAATACCATTTGCAAATATAGTAAGATAAAAAACAATATTAATATCTAAATAATAAAAAAGGAAAGTAGGTTTGGTATGGGACACTATAAGTGACTGATGAATGATATAGGCAATATGAAACCAGATAGACTAAGATGACTGTACATTGGATTTATTGTTAAGGTAAGATTTATTTTGCACCTGGATGTAGTTTGGAATACTATAAAGGAGAAGAAAAAATATTTTTATAACAAATCCAGGTCAAAATGATTAGATGTTTTAGGGGGATGGGGACCCATGGCTGATTTTTTTTTGGCTTGGTTTTTGTCATTAATGCTTTTTTCCTGCCTCCTATCTTACCATATATTGACCAAGTGGCAAATATACCTAGCGTTTATATTTGAGCAATGGAGACTGCCACTGGTTCACTCTCCGCGTTATGGTGATGTGCCAGGGACAGGCTAGGTGGCCGTGGTGGGAAGTGCAAAGCTTCCAGGAGTCTGGGCACCACAGAAAGTAAGCCTTCTCAAAAGCACTGGATTTATTTTTGATAAAGCGATTTGGGTAAAATGCCTACCTCTTTCAATTTAAAGCCATACATATGGAGGTGACTAAACTTGAACGCTTAAATTCCAAAAGTTAAAAACCTACTAAAAACAGTCTAGTGAAGTTATCTGTCTTACACACATTTTGACCATTAATCTGGATGCTCTTTAGCTATGCACTACCACTTTACCCCCTTCTCCTCCTTCTCCTCGCCTTCCTTCTTCTTTTTTTGTGGCTCAGGAAGTTTATAAGATATCTAGGACAAGGAGAAGTGACCAGAGTAGTGCAGTGTCTGATCCAGTTCACCCCTTCCCTCATGAAATGTTTTATGATTCAAGGAAAGAGGCACAGGTGGAAGGCAGGAAGCTGTATGCCAGGAAACTAACCTGGCAGGAATGAGCGGCTTAGGAAAGAAAGGTTCGTACTCGGCCTGCTTTTTCTAACACAGTCACTAGATTGGTAAATTGCCATCTCTCACTTATCCAGCCTTGGGATACAGTTACCCCCATGAAGGAAAGGAGAATTGTGTGACCCTATTTTGGGGGAGAATTTTGAAAAATTGCTTCCCAATTTGCAAGCTGACTTGAGATCTCCACAGCAGGACCACTATGCAACCCTTTATGG
This sequence comes from Carollia perspicillata, assembly GCA_004027735.1. Classification (NCBI taxonomy): domain Eukaryota; kingdom Metazoa; phylum Chordata; class Mammalia; order Chiroptera; family Phyllostomidae; genus Carollia; species Carollia perspicillata. The sequence goes on along the minus strand of PVKM010002642.1, from coordinate 25,729 downwards.
CAGTAGAAAGCAGATTGGAACCCTGGGACAAACAGCCAAAAGTCTATCAGTTCCTCTTTCAGTGATGAGGAATTCTTCATGGTAAGCCCTGAGTCCAAGCTTTGAAGGTAATGAAGCCCTATAAAATGAACAATAAGGAAGAAAGTTCAATAGAAGAGAAGAGTAAAGAGGAGAAACTACTCTATAATCAATCATTGGTGTCTTATAATAGTAATAGGCAATATTGTATAATTTCTTCATAATCATAAAATAATAGAGCATCATACAATTGATGCCTTCTCAGATTTGATCAAATACAGTATAACTCTATTCTAGAAGACATCAAGAACTTTTTTTAAGCCCAAGAATCCTTTAGATTTTTCTTTAGAGGGCCTACGGCTCCCAGTAGAAGTGAAGAGGTAGGAGGGTTCCAAGTAATTTTTCCTGAAACAACGTCTGTATCACAAGCTCACAGTTCTTAGATTTTTCACTTGCAAATCTTTGTGGGAAGACTGAGGCAGATCAGCAGACTTATTGAAAACTGTATCAGTATAGCACTGCCACTATTGTTACTTAGGTCATGTATTTTTGGAGGAATTGAGTCTTCAAGGGGCCTTTGTCTCCCTAACTACTTCTCCTGTGAGGAGGCTGAGAGGGGAAGTAGAGAGGAAGGCCTGGACATAGAAATGCTGTCATGCCTAGTCTAATAAATCTCTCATAAAAAGACTCAATATCACAATTAAGATGCTTATGATATTATATCATATTAAAAAGAGGATATGTATTTATTTTTTATTTTGTTTTTCTTTTAATAAAAGGGGCAGCCCTGGCTGGTGTAGCTCAGTGGATTGAGCACGGGCCTGCAAACCAAAGGATCGCGGTTCGATTCCCAGTCAGGGCGCATGCCTGGGTTGCAGGCCAGTTCCCAGCAGGGGATGCATGAGAAGCAACCATACATTGATATTTCTCTCCCTCTCTCCTTCCCTTCCCCTCTAAAGGTAAATAAATAAAATCTTTAATAAATAAATAAATCCAAATGTTTAAAAAAATAAATCCAGAAGTTTCAAAAATGCTCGTGAAAACAAAGGCATACAGAGCAAGTTCAAATACCCTACGTAGGCACTGGATGCCCTCCAGGATGCTCCTCTCACCAAGTGATCAACCTTTCTCTCATTGCTCTCTTTTGGGGACCAATGACAGCATTCCAACAGAATTTTTTGTTAATGGTATTTTCTTTAACAGGGATGTTCATCCCTTCATATTTACATACATCTAAATTATGTCCATCATTTCAAGTGTATTTTGTCTATCCCCTTCCCAATAACAAAGCCCTTTGATCCTCCAAGATAGTCATAATCTCTGCCTCCTATGAAAATCAACAAAGAAAGAACACACACTTCCCCAGCTGTCTTACAGCATTTATCTAAATTGTGTTGCAATCATTTATGCACCTGTTATCTCCCCTACTAAACTATAATAACCTGAGACAGAGGATCTTTTTTAAAAAAAAATTCTTGGTGGGAAGACATCTCAACTTAGGTCAAAGTGGGTGGAATTCAGTCATGCCTGGACATTTCTAATAGAGTGATGGTGAAGGGGCTTACAGCAGCCTCTTTGCAAAAGGAGCTGGAGACATAGCCCTCAGCATTCTGAGAGACCTTCAGCCAGAGCACCTGGTCCCAGTTAGAAAGCCTCAGGCAGGGGTGTCAAACGCATTTTCACCAGGGTCCACATCAGCCTTAAGGTTCACCTTCAAAGGGCTGAAATGATTTTAGGACTGTATAAATGGAACTACTCCTTAACCGTTAAGGAGTTGAAATTATGTTCAGCCCTTTGAAGGCAACCAGGAGGTTGATATGGCCCCCAGTGAAAATACGTTTGACACCTCTGGCCTAAGGTGATGAAAGAGAGCAGCAATTCTAGACTTAGGGAGCTTTCAGACCCCAGGAAATTTGTTCACAATTATGTGGGGCTGGTGGGCTTTTATAAGAACAGAAAGATGCTGCTACTAACAAACCCTTCAGGTCCCAGTATTTAGTCACACATATGAAAAACTGATATGAAGAATTCCCCATTCTCCCTGCTTTTGATGAGAGAGTGCATGATTGTTGTTCAGCACACACAAGGGGGATTCTAATGATCAGTAGCAAGAGGCCCAAGAGACACAACAAAAATGGCAGAAACCACTAGTAGGCATGATAATGTAATAGAAGATAAAGCTGGCTCTCTGTTCTGGATCCCAGATAACTCCCTGCTGGCCCCTAGACCCCAGACAACCACCTGCTGACTAGTTGACTCCCTGTCTCGGACCCAGATAATTTCCTACTATCTCTTTGTCCTGGGCCCCGGATAATTTCCGCCCTCTGCTTGCTCCTCTCCATCCCGGGCTCCAGATAGTTCCCTGCTGACCTTGTCCCAGGCCCCAGATGGTTTACATCTATGCCCCCTTGCTTGTATCTTGACCCATCCTCTTCTCGCCTCACTGTAAGAGTATTTAATCACCCACCTAACCCCTCCTCCGGGCCCAGAATTTGGAGACTGCATCCTCTGGGTACATGCGCATGAATAAAGGCTTACTCCGTCACCCCAAATCGTGTAAGAGTCCGTTTTTCTGAAACAACAGTACTGCTCAGAACCCTGGCTGACATGCCAAGGAGGGGAAAAATGGTAGGCGCCACGTGAAAGCTGATGAATCTTACACGGTTTATAAGCCTAGGTAGTAGAACTCTTGAATGCATCAAAAATATCTGACATGATTTCAAAGGGCTGGGGAGGCTGAAGCAGAGTGAGGTTTTGTCCTAGGTGTAAGGTGTAGACTGATGTCTTACTATCTTGATGCCAGAGTGGAGGACAGAGTTCAAGTTCTAGAGATATTTTCACAAGAAGGACTGCAGCAGGTACCCTCACCATCACTGCAGTGGAAATAAAGACAAGGCATTAAATTCATGCCACTTTGAGCAATGATTTTGTTTGTTTGGGGGGTTGTTTGTTTTTTAGGGTTTTTTGTTTTAACTTAAAATACTGTGAGTCAAGGAATAAACACACATCTGCTAAGTCATAAAAATATAAACAGGTGATCTAAAATACAGTAATTAAAAATAGAGAAACCTATCTTGATGGGAGTTAAATGCAGAGAAAATGAAGGGATTTAAGAACATCAGCACTAATTAAGAAAGTAGAGAGCTAGATTATCATAGAAGCTTAAAAAGTAAGGTTTTGTCATAAACTTAATCTTAATTATTGTATATAGATATTTTCTATTAATCAGACCTTTCTAAATACAGACATTACAAATATCGAATGAGTGCCAGGGAAGGAAGTAGAGACACTGGCTCTTCCATGTAATAAATATTACCAAGATCATAGGAGGTGAATGTGTTGGTGAGTGGTTTCACATTAGGTGGTATCTATTTAAAACAAAAGTAGCGAAGTAACAAAATAGAAATTGTGATCCTTTCTTGGCTTATGCAGCTTCAATAAGGTAGAATCAAATGAGAAAAATGTAAATGAAATTTCCTTAAAAATCACTAAATGCTATAGGAATATTTTATGTTGACATTGATGGTATCTAACAGTGCCTAAAATCCAGTACATTCTCAATAATTTGGTTGAATTAAAAAGCCATAGCTTTAAAAAATAGCTACGGCTAAATCCTTTCTTACTGTGCAGAATCGTGGGCATATAGTGGAATACTGAACGAAGTTTATTGCATAGAATTATTGCACTGAAAGACGGCACTGCAGGAGGTGCATGCTCAAAATTATGCCATAGCAGATGTCTCAGGTTGCTCTGTAAGTCAGTCAAGGTTCAGTCTTTTCTTTAGCTGTACTTTTCTTTAGCTCCTGAAAATGGATTTCACCATCTCCACTACATATTATTTACCACCTAGCCAAGTTACCTAGCACAGTATACACAGGTGATCATATATCTGGTTGTGGATCCTTAGCACATGATTCTACATAATATTAAGTTAAGGTTTTAATGTGTGTAATAGTCCTTTACTAACTGCCACAATTAAATAGTTCTCCTATTAAGCATTATCCTGTACCTCAGGTGATCCCGAGCATTAAAAAAATGATAGTATTAATTCAATGACACTAAGTACCTTAAATATATTTTCACCTTGTCAAATGAAGAGAAAGTTCAGTGCATAGGGAAGCTCTATTTAGTGAGTCCTTACTATATTCCAGGCTCTGGGCTAAGGGCTATTCATCCATTATGTCGTTCAACCATCACAACAACCCTATGAGTAAATAATATTACTATTCTCATTTTATAGTCCAGAGAACTGAGCATAAGAGAGAATAAGAAATATGCTCAAGGTAACAGAGCTAATCATATCAGTTCAAATTCAAGCTCTTCTAAATCCAGAGCTCTTTTGCTCAACTACTTTGTTGTTCTGCCTATCTATTCATCTTTAACACCTTGGTTCTTAAAATGATGCTTGCCCTGGGGCAACCCCTTTAAACACAGATTGCCTGGTCTTTGTGTAATCCTCAAACTGCCGGCAATCAACTCAGGACAGGTCCTGAAGGCCTGCCCAGTTCTCTCCCTGTTCTGTAAGAGATCTCACAGTTTTTTTTTGTTTGTTTGTTTGTTTTGTTTTTGTTGTTTTTTGACTTGAGATACTGTATCTCATCTTCTTGATTGAGCTCCCTTAGGAGCACAGGTAGAAACATGCAACCTTTTTCTTTTCTTCTCTCCCTTTGAAGTCCAAAGCAGTTCACCTCTCGGTTGCTACAGCCAGATGGATGGGTAGGTGACAGAGAGGGTTTTCCACAGTTGGTTGGAAAGGGACATATTGGGAAGTACTCAAAGCATCAACCTCCCACCCTTCCAACTCCAACCCAAAATTAGAAAAATAAAATGATTTCTAACTGATTGGTGTTATGTATGCTATTTAGTAACATTTTTCCTGAATTAAGTCATTATGAGGCAAGTATAAACCCAGTGAGGAGATAAGTCATAATGGATTATTAACCCATTATATGGCCTCCCTCATTAATAAATGAGATCCTTTTGCAATAGCTCCTGGAAGAAGCATTACGGCCTGTGCCGAAGTTTCCCCACTGTGTTCTGGGTGTGCTGTGCTCTCCTGAGGGGCCTCAGATGCGCAGAGCGTCAATAGCCAGCTCTCCCAGTTTCCACCGTAGGAGCTCTGCTCTGCTTATAGCTTAGGCTCCGTGTCTCATTTTGGGGAAAGCAAATGAGCGACAACCCTTTAAAGTATTCTATAGTTTTTAAAAAATGAAAATCACAAGTTTAGTGGGAAAAGTGTGAAATTTGTGTTCAGCAAGGCCTAGGAGCACACGTAATATAATAAAAATCATTCTTTCTCCCTCAGAACAGGTTTGAGTTTGAAAAGCAAGGAAAAAAAGTGCCATTGTTTTTGAAACCCACTAGGGGCCTGGTCCTGGGCCAGGTTTTTTATTTTTAGTCCTTCATTTAATCCTCTGTGAGCAGACATTAGGCCTATTTTCCAGATGCCAAAAAAAGCTCACAGAGGTTAAATAATTTGCACAGGGTTCCAAAGCTGATGAGTGGAAAAGCTGAGACTCAACTATGGTATCCCTGGTCCCTAAGGGACCCCACTGTCACCTGGAGGATACAGATGGAGTTATGGATTTGGAGAGCAATGCAAGAGTGGGTATATGAAGGCAGTAATCCAAGTTTTTCCTCTTGGTGATGTGTGACAGCCAGCTCTGTTGTTTTTGCTTACAGAATCACACAGAAATTGTTTATTTAGGTCATTATAGCTTTGCGGGGCCCTTAAAAAGTGGGAACAGCTCAGAGTAAACCAGGCCTCCCAGAAATATTCCTTCTATGATGTCTATAAACGTATTCATTAGTATTAATGTTAGTATTGGTATCGGTATTAGTATTGGTATTATTATTTTCTTTATTAGTTAAGCTACTCTGTCGGCCATAAAGAATGTGTTCAAAAGAAGAAATGAACAAGATGGCTTTAACTTGTCATTAGAAATGGAAAACTGTGTAGCTATTTAAACAACAGTCTTTACTGATGAGGAGATATTTACAGGATTCATTGTTTAAAGCATTATAAAGTAAAATACATGACTAGGATCCTACTAAAAGTATTTATTTACATATGTTTATTATTGTATGGAAAAAATTCTGCTAAAAATACACCAAACAGTTAACAGCAGTATCTTCAGAGATCAGATTACGGGGGATATTGATTTCCTACACTGAATTTTTCTGTAATGTTTTAATTTTACATAATATCTATACCAATATTTTTATAATCAGTAAAACAATAGAGATGTGCATATTAAATGTCTGTGCCGGCATTCTGACTTTGCAGTAAGTGTTTTTTCTCATCACGTGCAACTCTCTCCCCCAGGTTGTTAGTTGAGGACACTCCAATTAAGATAATTTGCAGGTCTGCCACAGCATTAGAGCATTTCTCTTTGTGCATCCATGAATGGGAAATATTTTGATGGTATGCTACAGGCAATTCGACAATCATACTGTTTTTATTGCTGGGTTGGCTCTGACAAAAAAGGTTCATATGAGAATGAGATCTGAATATTGGCTATACAGGGAATTTCAAAACATTATGGGCAGAATAAAAATAGCCTGAAAGGCTAGTTTTCAGTTAAACAGATACTGTTTCTGAATGATCTTTTCATTCATCATAAAGATGTTCTTGGTGTTTGATGATGGTGCCTCAGGCTTCCTTATGCCTTGCTATATAATGTTTGTCATTTAGTTTAAAAGCCCCTTCCGCAAAGACAGAGAGATTTTGTGAATGTTCTTTAGTTTAAGCCCTATCCAAGGGGCAGTCCCTTGCCTTAATCAGGAAACTGACCTCCCAGAGGTGGTCACTGAAAGCGTTTCTCCTAGCAGTAGTTCAGTTAACATCGGGGCGTTCCATAATAAATATTAGAAATGGGCATTCATTGGTGAAATCATTCCCTGTTAATTAATGTGAAAATATTCATGTTCAGTACTGTGTATTGGCTAATGTATTTAGTGGATGCTGCTCACAACTATAGCAACAACACAGCAAATAGTTAGACCTGAGGCCAGGATCCTCAGGAATGTCATCGGAGGCTCAAGCTCCAACACTCTGTGCCCAGGGACTGGATGCAGAGTTTCTGCTTGCCTGATGACTTATTAAAGGTAGCAGTCTTGCCTCTCTAAGGTTGTCATGCTTACCACAGTGAACCTTTCACGCAAGTGTTGATTATAGTACTTAGATGGACAGGAAAATAAAGTTCATCAGTAGATTTGTTTTGAGAATTGCTTTCATTGTAATTGTTAATGGTACTGTAAGGGAGTAGGTAAAGCTCTCCTGTCTCAAATAGTTTGGTAGCTACTGTCTGTCTGTCTGCTATTTACTTATCTATCCATCCATCCATCTATCCATCCATCTATCCATATACCATCCACTCGTCCATCCATCTATAAAACCTAACATTTGTGCATGACCAAACTGTATTCTTAGGTTAATTTTCAATACATTAGTTAAAAAAATTAAAACACATTAGAAAAGAGGCCATAATTGTTTTTGCAGAGAAAGAAATGAATTGTGTTTTTGGAGGTATAATCCTTCTGTAACTAAATCCAGGTCAGAGGCTTTGGCAGATCACTCCTTCACAGGGATGGACCTTGCTTTAAGGAATAGACATTTTCTGCAAACACATCTGACTTCTCTGCCAGCTACTAACCCAGATCCACAAACCACGGGATGACTCTAGTTCTATTTTATCTGATCTCTTTCCACGTGTTATTGCTGACAATTTGTTCTTTTTTTTGTGACTCTACCCTTCTTGTTTTCCTCGCAGCTGCTGGCTATTTTTCCTCAGTTTCCTTCTTAGGCTCCTTTCTTATCCGCTCCCTAAGTTCTGCTGTCCCCAGAATTCTATTACCTGCTCTTTTGCTTTCTCTTCTTGGAAGGGCTCATCAATTCAGTGATGCAAAGAGCCTTATGTACATATGATGCGTTGTTCAGTTCCAGATCTGAAAGTACATCCCAGATCTAAAAGTAAACCTTCTCCCATGCATCAAACACTTACATAAAATGATTCACTCCACCAGTGTGCCCTCAAACTCAACTTGTCCCAGACTGAAATGAGTCTTTTTCCTAGCATCTTCATTTTCCACATCAAGTTGCAAGGCATGCCTATTCGACATGTAAGTTATTCCTCACTCACTTCCTCCCCTCCTCATCCCTAAGGCCAAAGACCTAGTCCAGGAAATCACCATCTCTTCACTGGATTATTATTAAGCATCCTCCCATGCTTCTCTGTCTCCATCTCACCTTTCTCAGCTTTGCTCTCTATCTGGTCTCAGTTGGGTCCTTACAGCATATAAAATCTGATCTCCCTGTTAGTTACAGTATACATTTCAAACTTCTCAGCAAGGAGGCCCAAGGCCCCAACAGCCTCAAAAGAGTTATTGTCATTTGCATTTTCTTCCATCTTGGTCCTTTTCCCATTCTACATCCCTCCTTACCTATAGACATGGTATATAATAAATCTCTAAAAAAGTTTGTTCAGTGAAAAAATGAACAAAGAAAGCTTACTTAATAAGTTAAGAATATACAGGGTGGGGCAAATGTAGGCTTACAGTTGCATGAAATACAGAGTTTATTCTTATATTCTTATGTATTAATTGTATTATTTTCCATATGAATTATAAACCTACTTTTGCCCCACCCTGTCTATATCTACATACATACAGATATAGATAGATATACAGATAGATAGATAAAACACACCCCATTGATTTCCCATGGCTATTTCAGAAACCGTACTGTGAAGGAAAAAAATAAAAATTAAAATCCTTCACTTAACGAGTGATGAAACTGAGCCTTGGAAACATAAAGTGGCTTTGCAAAGTCTGCCAGCAGATATGTACATGATGGAGCAAGGATCATATCTTCGAATCCCAAGTATGGACTACAGAAGCCTTCAGATGCTGACAGTGCCTCTTCTGATTGTTTATCAGTCTTTACCAGGAAACATTTAAGGAGGGAGCCCCAACCTTGACCCAGTCCAGCTTCTGTGTCAGGTAGCAAAGGAAGAATACATTCTGTATTTAGAGGTCACCTATCATGACCAAGTAAAGCCTTCCGTGACTAACAAAAAACAAATTGGTCTATCATTCTAATGTTCTCAGGCAAAAATCATTATCAAATAAATGTGATAAACTTTTAAGAACCTTCAAAACCACAGTCTCAAGGTGGGTGATGTGGGGGAGGGAGGGACAGCAAAGTTATAATGAGTCCAAGATGCAGGTAACAGATGATAAAACACGGACTTAAAAGGTGCCTGCTTCTCCCTGCCCCTCGCCTTATACAGATTCCTCTTTTCTCTCTTCACCCTGCAAAACTTATGCTCTTGTTGCTTCTCCAAGGAAACTTATCAAACACTTGAATTTTAAAATTGTCCATGTTTTATTTAAAAAAATCAATGTGATATGGTGACATTTTACAAATTAATTATCCACTCACATTTTCAATAGTAATATACTCTGTTTAGTCCATATGAATGCACAGGATTCAAATGGTGCTCAACCCAATATAGCAGCATAAGCATAAAGTCAAATACTCCTTGGGGTACACACAGTAATGATGTTTAGATCAGGGTTGGGAACACAATAAATCTCTAAGAACGCATATTCTATTTTGAAAAATCCATGTCTTCATTGGTAATGATCTCCTTGAAGATCTTTAGTTCCTTACATCTCTACATTCTGTAATGCTGTGAGCACAAAAAAATAATAGATTTTAGTATTATTAAGAAGAGTATGCTGATAATTATGATAAAAGGCAATGGTGAGTCAGATTATTATGGTAATTGTGAAAAGGAAACACTTAAAATGCATTACTGTGACCAGAAAGGTGAACAAAATATACTTCATTGTAATGTGAAAGGCTAGATCTAAAGCTACTTGATGAACTATAAAGTACTTTATAAATGTTTTAAATGCATTGTCTTGAGTCAATTATAAAAACTCCTAGTGCCTGCTATTATTCATACTTAAGATGTCAGAACTTTGGATTTTTAAGCAAGCATTTCCCCTTTCCTAAAAGGTTACAAAAGAAGCTGTAGTGGTAAGGAATTACTGCTGACACAAGAAACTATTCTCCCTTTGGAAACAAGCTGAGCCCCCTACTATTTGAGGAAAGCCTTAAGAAATCCAGAATATTCTCAATAGTGGGTTTGTCTTTTGGGAAAACTGCAAGAGTGAGTAAGTTAACACAAAAAATGAAAATTCTGAGCATCCAGCATCAACCAGCATGGGGATAGACACTGTTAACCGTGTGTGATTAAAATTCATTTCTGCTAAGAAGAAAATTATATTCCAGTTATTTGAGAACATTTTCCACCATAAATTATCAACATCTTCGCCTTCTGAAATGAAGTTCCTTGAATCTAACTAGACCTTTACCTGCTCACTCCAGCCCTTTGCTATTAACCAGTCACTGTGCTCTTCGGCATGCAGGGGCAACTGTGGCTTACAGAGATGACCAGAGAGCAGCTGCTGTTTTTATTCCATGGGTCTGCTTGTTTTCATAGAGTTTGTTTTATAGTTTCAGTTTGTTTGCTTTATTTTTCATTATTAAGGCATTAGATGACTTTTCTCTGGGTAAAGACATGATCCTTCAAAGAATCCTTTACCCTTTTAGGTTTGGTTATTTCTTAATCTGATTGTAGTTTAAGATGTCAGAAAGGTAAGAATATCAGAATTATGTGAGATGCCTCTAAGAAAAGAGACATTCAAAACTCTCCTTAAAAAACACACACAATATAATAGTCTCGGGACTTGGAGGCAGCTCTTTCTTTTCTTAGTCACTTAGAAGCCAGTCTATGGCTGGGTTAATTAGTTGGGCTTTGCTCTATTTTAATTAATGCACTATTTTTACATGGGCATTTCAAAATACCTTATAATATTCTCTTAATGAACATATTACTGCATTGTTGAAGATGCATGGGAAATCAATATTCTCTGATTATCAAATTCGCTATGAATGGAAATTTACTATGGAATTCCACCATTTTTCCACCTATCAGAAGAACAACCATCTCAAATGCCAGCCACTCCAGGAAGCCTCCTGTGCCCCCTAGGCTAGAGTGGGACCTCCTCCTGTGTGTTCCCACAGCATCTTCTAAACTGCATTGTTGTTGTCTGGGCTGCATTTATTATAATTGTCTGTTTATTTGTGCATCTTCCTATGCAGTGAGTTCCTGGAGACCAGGACTGATGCTTCGATGTCTTGTGTTCTGTCTCAGGGTAGGTTCTGAGTTATGTCTGGTTGATTAATTAATCCATCAATTGACCACTGGCATGTAGAGGATTAGGATAGAGAGAAAGAAGCAATAGAAAGCAAATGAAACAGAGAAGGAGGGAAGAGAAGACTCATAGTAATATGTGTATCCCACTGATAATGAAAAGTAAACATAAACAATGCTATGCAGAATCAATTGAAGGTAGTGGGGAAAGTAAAATGTGAAAAAGCAGTAGAGTAATGAGAAGGGTGAAAGAGTTGAGAATATTTTCTTCACCGAGTTTGGGTGGTGAAGTGAGCAGATAATAGGGATAAATTAGGCCCATTAAAATGTAGAGAGGGCAGGAGATTAATGTTGTCTCCAAAACGGTGGCAGTTCTGGGCTCATTCCGTAATTAGTGTTTAACAGAGAAAAGAAAATTGGGTAATTAGAACAATAACGACGACTTGGCAAAACATCGCCTGAAAAAAAAAGCTCAAGAAGAAAATGAATATGCATTAACCAAAGATTGGTCCTGAAGGTTGGTACATTAGGGAACTTGGCATGTGTCCTGAACACTTTTCTATGATTAAAAAAAGAAATCCTGTGAATTTGGTAAAACATGTTCAAATTCTTAAATGCAAAAGCTGAGTAAGCCCATGTTTGGAACAGAGAAAGCCCCTCCTTTTACTTCTCTGGAAATGTGACATGGTTATTTCTTCATAATCATGGTTCCCATCCAGGAGGACACTGGGGAAAGTACAGACAAAAAAAGCAAGGTTTTTAAAAACACGCATTCACTTCAACATGGCCATGCCCAAATTTGCCTACAACATATGCCTGCCTACCTGCACACACTATTCTCATATGAAGTGGAATCCAGTACAATGGCTTTTCATGAACTACAGGTATCAGTGCAGCAAACCATAATGATAATGGGGAGAGACAGATTTAGAAATTACATAGCATGGGTTCACATTCTGGTTTGCCCTCTTCTGAGCCTTATAAACTTGAGTAATTCATCATATGCAAGCTTGGAGTGTGCTTTACATCTGTAGAAAAGGAATAGCAGAGTGGGCTGTGAGAGTGTTGAGACACTGTACATTTGTATAAAGTGTCCAGCACATTGTACGGCACATAGTGGATTGCTCGATAAATATTGATTCCCTGATTTTTCTTTCTCAAATGACTAAATGGGAAAGTGGTTCTAATTAAATTTTCTAGTGGAACATTCTTACTCCCCCCGCAAAACCTACAAAAAGCATTTGTACCCCAGGGGTAGCAAACTGGCTGTTACATTGCTTAAAACATTGAAATTATCTTCAGGATAGCAGCTTAGCTTTCCGGATATATCCAAGGGAATCAGAAACACTAAGGCTTAGTTGATTCAGTGCCTGGGAGAGGCTGGTGAGCTCCTCATGAGCTCTTACCTTCTGTTCATAGTGAGAGGGAAAGGGACTTGTTCATCTTGTCCCAAAAGTTTCTTAAGTTCTCTCTCACCTTTCTTTTTTGGTAACTCTTTTTTTCATTTTGCTGTCGCTTGGGTGGTTTTTCTACCTTGTCTTCTAAATCACTTATTCCATCCTCTGCTTCATCTAGCCTACTGTTTATGCCTTCCAGTGTATTATTTATTTCAGATACTCTATTCTTTATTTCTGACTGGTCCCTCTTTGTGGTATCTATATCTTTTTTTTCATGCTGTTAGCATCCTTATAATCATCATTCTAAACTCTGTATCTGATAAATTGCTTGCCTCTATTTTGTTTAGTTCTTCTTCTGGAAAATTCTCTTGTTCTCTTATTTGGGGCCTGTTTTTTTGGTCTTCCAAATCCAATCAGATTGGATTCCTTTCCTGGTACTGGTGCTCTATGTAAGGAGTGTAGTTTGGGGTTTAGACCCCACACTTCTCAGAGGGAAACCCCTGCATGCTGAAATATCCCTCCGGAGCTTCAGCTGCCATGGATAGGAGCCCAGCCAGCCCTCTCACACCTTTTCACTTTCTACCAGTCTCATTGTGGTGAAGTGGTTTCTTCGTCCTTGGTTATCAGACTTCTCTCCAGCTAGTGTTCAGCTGGTTATTCAGAATGACGGTTCTTTAATTTTGTTGTAATTTCAGTTTGGTCTTGGGAGGAGGTTAGTGTATCTTCCACTTACTCCTCTGCCATCTTCCAACCTGAGAAAGGATCTTGTTCAGATCTCATCTATTCCCTGGTACCATTTTGGTTACATTTTTTTCTAAGCTGGTCAAAAATTAACAGCCCTGTCTGCTTCTGTTGATGGCCTTGTCTTGTGGAACCATATCTAACCACAAAGAACCTCTCTTTACTATTCTGACTAAGCTCATTGTCCCAGGAAGGGCCAAAGCTAAATAAATTCCCAACTTAAAATTCCTGAGATCCAACCTGATAACTAAGATGGTCAGCAGTGTGGTCCAAGCTATATCCGATTCTTCAAATGTTTTGCTTTCCTTTTCTCCTTTGAAATGACTCCCCACCCCCTCATTCTGAATTTGCTAGTATAGCTACTGCTACTACAATTAATCTGAGACAATGTGCTCTCAGGAATATTTGCTTTTCTTGAAATGTTCATGATAGAGATGATATTAAAAATGCCAGTTACATTGTCCTATTAATGATGCTTCATGACACAATCATTTAACCCCTTAAATTATCTTAGTCCTAATTCACTGAATTCAAGAATCATGTCTCCAAGTTGCTAGCCACGTGGCTAGATGAAACAGTTGAGAAACCATGAGAGTGACACCTTAACTTTTCTAAATTGAAGAGTTTATCACTGTCTTTCTTAACTATATGCTTCTAAAGGACAGAATAACTCACTGAAGGGAAAAATAACTGATGTTAGGCATATGAGAAATACATCAGTAAACACAATAATGAGCAATGACATCATGGGCAATAAGCCTCATGGATACAGTCAACATAAATCCTCTTCCAAGCACTTTGGGATAGGGTCATAAAATTAGCAGATTCAGCCATGACTGATGTTTCATACTTCAGCTTCAGGAGAGGATATACTACTCAGTCTTATGGCATTTTGCGTGTAAATTTGATTCTAATTTGATTGGTTGAAAGTCTCACATTGAAAATTGAAAAATGTAATGTTAAAAAAAATTAGATTACATGGCAATCTCATATAATGAGAGGTGAATGTTACGGCTTATTAAGCATAGGTTAGACTTCCCTTTCAAAGGCACAGTCTACAGATAATAATGTGTTGTATTTGATCAGAGTTCAGCTTTCACTGATTTAACTAATTTGGCCTCATTAAGACTAATTTCTTTCACCTCCTCATGGATGTTATTGCCCAGAATTTAATCAATTTAAAAGCAATTCCCTTACTGAAGTTCCCATGATCCTATAAATCTGAAAGAGCAAAGACCTCAAGCAAGGGTACGAGCAGAACAGAGCCATGAGGTAACTGGCGAGCTCACTTCCTGAGGTGTCGTGGATGCTCTGGTATCATTTTTGAATTTTAATAACGGTGATTCTATCACGGACTCACCATCAGCAACACTTTCAAAGCTTCTTGGTATTACACCCTTTTATCTGTGTGTATGAGTGGTGGTAAGAGGGCAGAGCAATTATTACTGAAAATCCCAAGATGTGTACTCTAAAATATCACCCTTCTCTAAATATTTTCTCATAGTGTGAAATCTAGGATTTGAACAACTACTGCAACAGTTATAAATGTTCACCAGGTGGGATGCATGCAGGCGGGAGACGGCAGTGAGCCCATCTGTGTTACAGGTCAGGGACTTATTTTCTCTCAGACTCCACACCAAATAATTGAGGCAGTGGTTATGATCAGAATAAAGGAGAGCTGGGCTCTGCCTAACTCAGTAAAACTGCAGCATATCCCTAGGCTATAAAATGCAAGCATGTAAACTGGCATCTGATTGAATCGCTGAGAGTTCCTTTACCATAAGATGATTTCATGTCAAAGACACTAGGGGTGGGGCCGACTGGACGCAGAAGAGCTGATGGATCTCAAGGGTCGGCAGGTACTTGGTGATGACTCAAGAGGAGACATCAGCAGAGAGGACAATGTTTGGGCAGTAAATGATGGGTTTTAGGAGGAGCAGCCAGTTGTGGTAGGGAGAGCACAGGCTTTGGAGAGAAGCAGACTCTGAATAGAATTCTGACTTCATATCTACGTTTCCAGAGTCACTTCTCTTTTTCTAATATGGGAATCATAATATGTACCTTACAATTGGACTGTGATCATTCAAGGCATCACATGCTAATTTCTTGGAACATAAGAATTGATGTCAACAAATTATTAGAAGAGGAAAGAAAGGAGCAGTACATTATGTATGATCCAAGCAGATAATATGTTCACTTAATCATTTAAACACGAAGTCTGCAAATGAGCCTACACTGCAGGTGAGGCAATTTGCTAAGATTTGGGTATCCAGTAGAAAACTAAGTGGGTTGGGCCCTACCTTCACACCTTCTAAGATCTGAGCTGCCACTAAGCGAGAAACACAGATATAAATAATTAATTACAGGTTTGTGCTAAGTGCTCTGAATAGAAACCCCAGACTGAATAGAAACCTCAGAAAGAAAATAACAGGGTGTACCAAAGAAATAAGTGCATCCTGAA
Source organism: Carollia perspicillata (assembly GCA_004027735.1). Taxonomy (NCBI): domain Eukaryota; kingdom Metazoa; phylum Chordata; class Mammalia; order Chiroptera; family Phyllostomidae; genus Carollia; species Carollia perspicillata. Next base: position 9,887 of record PVKM010002642.1, on the reverse strand, counting down.
AATTTTGCAGGTCTCATTCACAGAGACCTAAAAAAATGAGTGGGTGTTAACTCTAAGAGCTTGGAAGGGAGAAACCTTCAGAGATGGAAAATAGTGTGTGCAAAGGAAATATGGCAAGGCAGAAGGCTAATGGGTGTGAGTTTTGAAGGCAGCCAGGGAATAAGAGACCCAAGAGAATTAGGCAGCCACAATATTGGGTACAGACTTAAAGATCATGTTAAAGAACTGTAAAGTACACTGGGAAACCAGTGGAGTTGTTTTGAACAGAGTATCCACGTGATCCAATTTACTTTTTAAAGTGATATTTCCATATCACTGGTTGGAACATATTAGGAGATGGCAAAGGAGAAAGCAGGGAGGGAGTACTGGAATAGATCAGAGAGAGGTCACGGCGACTTGGTCTCAGGTGGTGGCATATGGCTTCCAGAGAGTTCAGGAAGGAATGATCATTGGTTATCTATCGGCTGTGTGAAACTCAAAGTCAGTCAATTAAAAACAAAATCAAAGCAAGATAGTAGGCTTTGAGGTTGCTAGAAAATTGGCAGTTGTGCCACAACCAAGTTAGTGTGGGTAAGAGCAAGTAGGGTTCCGTTTTCTACTAAATCTGTTTTGTGCAAAGGAATAAAAATAGAGATTTGGTTGTGGAGTGTGGTTTCCTGTGACTGGATGTAAGGTGGGGCAGTGTCTTTGGAAGTTACGACAGTGAGGTGCAAGTTCAAATGAAATAGTGTAGCTTACCTTATGTAGAACTGTCTGAAATGACGGCTTGAAATTCATGTCATATTCTATAACTAGGAACATAATTAGTCTTAGGCATCAGGAAGAACAGAAACAGCAGGTGGAAAGAGTGAGACCTAACTTCAGGAGAACAAAAACACATTATTATTCTTTATTAATTTCTCCTGGGTGTATGTTTATAACATTCTCCCAGTTAGGAAAATTTATAATTACACAAATTTTACAAATAGGATGCAAGGTCAGGCAGAATATAAATAAAAATACACACAAACGAATATAAATAAAAATACACACAAACATGTGATTTTAGTACACTGCCCCTGCATAAAAATAATATATTAATAGTCAATGTACTGGCATTTTTTTTTCATTCCCTGTTTTATTATTATGTAAATTCATTCTCTCAAGAGTTCTAGGTTTTAAAAGGTGTGGCCCTTATTTCTACACAGTTCTGAGGTGGCTGGTGACCGTGGTTCCCAACATAAGGCTATATTTCTAAGCAGCCAGCAAAATAATGGGTAGTATCTTTCACATCATTCCACTAATATTGGAGGGAATAAAAACACAGGTTTCCTTCTTCAATTTAAAAAGCATATTTTCTTATCTGTTTTGCATTTTTAAAATGTTCTAAATTGTAATGTGATTCTAAAAGAAATGTTCTGGTTTTCACTATGGGATCAGATGGGCCATGACATTGCACTTGATTATCTCTAGAAGTCACTAAAGGCCAACCAGAAGGACTGACTATAAACTTTGTTTGAGTTGTCAGAATAAACAGATTCTATCCTTGCCTAAGTGGAATCTTTAAGTCTACCTTTTGAATTTGTTAGATGAAGATTCGCAAACCAAAATATCACATGAATATATTCTATGCTCTTAGATCTTTTTTTTCTCCCCTAAGGCAAGAAAGTCAAATTTACATTGCTAACAGTTCTCTAAAAAAGTTCTAAGTGACACACTTTTCTTCAAATAGGCAACAGATTTGTCTGTCTATAAATATGCTTATAGTCCTATTGGAGTGGAGAAAAGAAGCAGGCATACTGAATTCAATAGGTGGACTATAAAACTGGGAGAACATTCATACATTAAAAAGCTATTGTCAGGAACAGTCAACTGTTCTACTACATAATCGAGTTCAACAAACATTTCCTAAGAATCTGCAAGTAAGTCTGCTAGTTATCTCAAGGAATGCAAACTGGTAAAGCCCCTATTCTTCAAGAACTTAAAATATCAAAAAGCAAGATAGTACAGATTTTCTTCATTAAAGCCATTTTAGGTACCAGAAATGAGAAACATGTTTGAACTTATATTTGACTTTTAATACAACTCACCCTTCGAAGCAGAAATCTGAAGTTAATTAAATAACATATATATTTACATGTACACACACACACACACACAACCCACAAGCTTATATATATAAGCTTATATATGCTTATAAATTTATATATATAAATTTATATACATATATAAATAATATACATATAAATTCATGCATCACTTAAAGTATACATTATCATCTACATAATTAGTAATAAAATTATATATAAAATTATTTTAATCCAATAAACAAAAGGTTACCCGTCATCTCAAGTATAAATAGAACATAAACTCAAGAATTTTTTAAGTGTTTCATCCTCCTGTAAGTATCTGCCTGGCTCTGGTTTTCAGCTATAATATAAACACATACAGACATGCAGGCACCTGCCTCACCCCTGCTGCCAGCACTGACACCTGCATATTTTAGTTTGAAAAAAAGTCATCTGTTATGTAACATAAAGAAGGATTCTTAAATCAAATTATGCTAAAGTCACCTCCAATTATAAAGAGTCTAAAACATTGCTAAACTTAGTATATTTGTTATAAGGACAAAATCTCAATTTAATTTCTCTCTCTACAAAAGTAGTGACATTCCACAGTGGCCATCCATGGTGCCAATATTCCCTGGGCATAATGATGTAAGGCCTCCTGTTCATCGTGCACAGGGAGTGTCTGTTGAGGTATGCCACCTTCAATAATTTAGTGTGTTGGCTCATACTTTCCACATGAGTACTCTTGTCTCAACAGCAGTAAATACAGCTACGGAGCAGTGAGACATGGCGATGGGCTGAGGGCACTAATTACACTGCCATGACTTGAATTAAAATTGCTAAACAGCAAATGAGATTACCAGCCTAAAGAAAACCTTAATTTAAATGTGAGCCTGCATTTATCTCATCTACAATGTAATTTTCCAGAGGTGTAAAAAAATACAACTTTAATGGAAACCTATTTTTGTAAAATATAATTAAAGACCCTGGCCCTCCCTCGGCCCGACTCCTTGATCTTGTTCTGCAGGAGAGATGTGCAGACTGATTTTGAGGTCAGAATGGAAACATTCAGATCGTGTCCTCATGGCCAGACATTACTTTGCGTACCATCTTCATTTTTAATGATTAAGAGCTGGCTATGGGACAAGTAAATGTCAAAGGGGTGGGGGATGGGGGACGAAACAGAAAATGACCTTTTCCTGTCCTGCATCTATAAGGAATCTTACAAATGATAAAAACCCAAGTCCACTACTTGATTAATGAAGCCCAAGGCCCACAAAAGCCAAGTGATTTTTGTAAAGAACACAGACTAAGAAGGCAGCAGTGTCCAGGGGGGATGACATTGTCCTGGGATTTGGAGCCAGGAAATACCATCTCCTCTACTTACTAGGACCTTACAGGCCGCTTTCTGTGGTTGAAGCTCAATTTCTGCACTTGTAAAATGGAGATGGAAAGAACACCACGCTCAGATGTCAGGGAGAGTACATACCTGCCTGATTTATACAAGTGCTCAACAAAAATGCTTTTATTTTTTTTTTTTAGGCAATTCCTAAGAGCAGAACCCAAATGTCCAGATTTCCAGACCAAGTTTGCTACTCTCCCCTTCAGCAACGTTGAGATTTTAACCATCCTCTCATGAAATCACATCACACACTTAATGTATGTATAAGTGGAAGGGGATTACCAAATAAGAAATAATTATGAATTGATATTTCTTATTGGTTTATATGAATCCAAACTCTGTTTGCTAATTACCAGTGTACTGCTGAAAACACTAAGACATAAAATACAGGTCAAGGGGTTTTGTTTATGTTTGTTTTAGGAATATTAAAGTACCTACAAACAAAACAAAGCTGAAAATTGATCACTGGCAACTGAGGAACAAATGATAATTTCAAGATGAAATTCCTCCTTATCGGTGATTTATACTTCTATCTACACTTTACTAACTTACGAACACATACACACACATCACTATGTACATAATACCCCCTCCCCCACACATTCATAGTAGTTTAGTCTTTCCCATCATGACAGGCTGAGTAGATGCATGGCTGAACTCCCAGCGGTACCTGAAATGTATGTTTTTGAGAGTAGTAAATAAGAGGTGGACCCTTACAAAAATTCTGTACATGAACCAATTAAATTTTTTTCTACTCTTCTATTTAATGAGATAGAAGAGAAGTAAGCAACAAAACAAAAAACAGGAAGGCAAGAAGGAAGGAAAAGAGAATGAAGTTAAATCATGATCATTTGGCCATAGAGTTTCCTTTAAAGATAAAAATGAAGTGCCTTGGTAAAGGTAAGGCTTGTAGGAGAGTAGAAACAACCTTGAATGAGAAGGGAGGAGTCTAGTTTTTAACTCTAGTCTTGCCAGTATTTAGTCGTATGACCTTGTGTATAGATTAAAAATTACTGATACTTATCTGTAAATTCAGAAATTTTCCTCATCTCTGAGAAACTGTGACAAATCAGATTATCTCCAAAGTAGCTGTTGAATTCCATGATTCCATGAACATTCATAATTGTAGGCAACAGAAGTAAATTCCTCCTTAAGATGAGAAATCCCATGTTTTCAGTGTATGAATTTAGGGGAGAGTCATTAACTAGGTTGAGTTGCGGCAGAGATGTTCATTGGGTCCTACTGTTCTGAATAGTACTGCTTTCTAGAAGGGGTCTTGACTAGCAAATTAACCACATTTTAAACTCTGTGTTGTTCTCAAGAAAGCAAACTAGGTATTGTTTGTAGTTGAAATACCTTAATCAGAGGGTCATCTAGTCACCATATTGCACATTGAAATGGTGAAATATATAAGTTATAATTCTCTCTCCACCAAGAGACATACTAGTAAGGGAATTTTAGTTTTAAAACATATTTTCGTTACTTTTCATATATCCAACTTTCATCAAATAGTCCTTGATGTCCCAGGCTCCACTCTCAGATGAATCAAGATAACATGTCTGAAGTTGAGAATATTCTAGTATTACTTATTTTCCTATTGGAAACCAGTGAGGAGTAAAGGAAGAGGTGAAGGAGGGTCGGAGAAGGGCAACGGAATTGGAAGACGTGCGACTCGCTTCCTTATCCAAACTGAGCTCAGTGCAGGGACCATATCCCACATGTCCTTAAGACAATTTCTGACACGTATTAAGTAATTAATGAATGCTTGTTGGAGGAATAAGACTTAATAAATCCACAAACTAGTCAATACGTCAGAGAGGATCTGGTTGATCTAGAATTTGTAGGAATATTAATATGAAAGGTCAGTAAAATCTTCTCAAGGTTTATTTTTTTCCTAAATTAGTTATATACCTTCTACCTTTCTCCTTTATGGATTTGTCTAGCCTTTAAAAATATCAGCAATCTGCATATTTCCTCAGACAATGAAAGCACAGTGATGCTCATCTCTTGGCATAGTAGTCCCAGAAAACATGATCTGATTTAATATCCTGGATAGTGTACAGTGTGACTATGAAAAAGAATGTTTTACTAAAAGAGGTTTTGAGGCCACTGTGCATTTAAAAGCCTAGTGGTCAACATACCAAAACAATTGTGGCCTACATTAAATGGATTGGAATAACTTGCATTCAGGTCAGGGAAATCAGCTGCCTGCTCTGTCTCCTCCCTGGATAGCTCATATACGGAAGAACAATCAATATCAACAACCAGGCCTGGCTGGTGTGGCTCAGTGGATTGATTGTCAAACCGCGAACCAAAGGGTCACTAGTTCGATTCCCAATAGGAGATGCTCAAGAGGTAATCACACAATGATGTTTCTCTCCCTCTCTTTCTCCCTCCCTTCCCCTCTCTAAAAGTAGATAAGTAAAACCTTTAAAAAAATTAAAAAATAGATCAACGACCAGGCAACTAGATTTCTCAGAGATGCAATCGCTGCTGCAACAGAAATTCCTATAATTTAGAAGTTAAGGCGCCATATGAAACAGCATTCTAGAGTGACAGACATCACCAAACACTCAAATATGATGTTTCCCAATATACTACTCAGGCCAAAATCCACGGGAGTCCAGATATTATATTTTGTCACTGACATCATTGTTAAACTGAGGAGCCGCAAGGAAACAACCCTATGGCCACATTTTAAAAGCATTAATGAGATTTTCCCCATGGATTTCCCCATCCATGGAAATTATTCACGGTCCCTTCCATCTCAAAGTTTTAGCTAAGCATATACTTTACATGAGGGCTTATAGTTAATTAAGGATTCATTAAGGATTAATAAACAAACAAACAAACCCCTTCTGATTTAGCTCTTCTTAGTACGGATGCTCCCTAGTTGACAGTAGGCTTCTATCTGGAAAGTTTGCCTATGAGCGAAGCTTGCTGTCGTGGTCCAGCTTCCTGCTGAGTCGCCTCGTTTGTGTGGCAGAACTATGCCAAATGGGCCCAGGCCTGGAAATCTGTCAATCTTGGTTTGCGTGATCTTTGCTAATTTATTTTCCTTTCCAAGTTCTAGTTTTCTTCTTTATGAAAAACAGAGGCATGGACAATTTGTTGCTGAAGGTCTTGGAATGCTAATGACTGCCCGCACCCCAGGAAGGCAAAACTTGATAATTGCTGCCAGATTAAGGGTCCTGTGGCGGCAGGAATAGTAAAATACATGATTTGTATAAGCATGAGGATGAAATCAAAGATTTGACTAAGATTTCTCTTGTGGCTAGCTCAGCTGGAGTTAGGAAGTAGAGGCTGACAAGACAACTGCATCCAATTAATCAGAGCAGAGAAATAGCCCTCGGTATAGGCAGAAATATCTGGCTAGGACTGATAAGTGTTGTTAACTGAGTCAGTGTAATGAAAAGCAACCACCAGCACAGGACACATTGTGTCAAATGTTTTTCTATTTAGTGCCTGCATTAGGCAGAATAATTGCCCTCCCTCTCCCAGAAATGGCCACATCCTAATCCCTGGAATTCATAATATGTTACCTTATATGGCAAAAAGGATTTACCGATGTGATTAAATTAAAGACCTTGAGATTGAGACATTGCTTAATAGAAATCATAGACCTTAAAAGCATAGAGTCTTTTCTGGCTGCAGAGAACAAGAGAGATGGCAGAGTGGGAAGGACGTGGCACATGGTGGTTGGCTTTGCAGATGGAGAAAGGGGCCAGGAGCCAAGGGATGTGGATGGTCTTGTGAAGCTGGAAAAGACAAATATGGATTCTCCTCTGGAGACTCCAGAAGGGAGGAAGCCCTGTCAACACCTTGACTTTAGCCTAGGAAGAGCCACTTCAGACTTCTGACCTCCAGAAATGTAAGATAAAAAATTTGTGTTGTTTTAAGTCACTCAATTTATGGTAATGTGTTACTGTGTCACTGGCTGAAAGTGTCAAGGGGCACTCAAGTCTGATCTTAGAACATTGTCAGACAGTTAGCAGAGGCTTTTTTTCTTTTTACTCACAAAATTTCTTATTTTGTGACCTCTGTCCCTCGCAAGGATCTTCAGATCAGCATATTCTTCTTAACAAAATTTAGACTCAGGAAAGAACAAGAAACATTTACACTAGACTATAAGTATATAAGTAACTAATGCCAGCTCCGAATATATGACTTGCATTTCATCATGGATCATAGCCCTGGAATAAGACATGAATTTCCAAAATCTCGTCTTTAGATAGCAGCCAGTGAAAGAGGAAAAATGGGGTGGGGGAGGAGCTCTTTTCAGGATTTTAAAAGTATTCCACAGGCAGGTACCAAACTCTCCTTGCCTTTAAGCCTGCATCTGGACATGTTTTGTTTTGTTTTGTTTCTCCCACCAGAGGACACGCTTATTGATTTTAGAGAGAGGGGAAGTGAGGGAAAGAGAGAGAAAGAGAAACATTGGTTGGTTGCCTCTCGCACATGCCCTGACTGCGGACAAAACCTGCAACCCAGGCATATGCCCTGACTTGAATTCAAACCTGCAGCCTTCTGGTTTACAGAATGATGCACCAACCAAGTGAGCGACACTGGCCCAGTCAACACCCTGTAAACATATGTCGTTGTATAATCTTGACATCATACTCTGTCTACGTTTGTGATATTAGTCATATACCATATATTATCAATGAAAACTTAGGAAGGAAAAAATGCACACTGGTAGTAGGGTGGGGTAAAAGGAATAAAAATGAAAGGAAAGGAAGAAAGGGTTTCATTTTAGTGTCTATACTTCTCAAAGATGTAGACATTCAAGGTTTCAAAAATTGAGAGGCATCTGTGATAACTATGAGCATCATTCTCTCTATCGTTCCCTACCATCTGCCTCCTTCCTTCTGTTCTTCCTCTCCGATTGCTGTCTTTCCCCCTGCTTTTCTACCTTGTGTCCTGCCCTTTGCCTTAATGAGTTCACTGGTAGACAGAGGCCTTATTTTATTCCATTGCTGCACTGAGCAGCAAGGACTGGACAGTGTAACACTTAGAAATGTAAAAATGTTTTCTGTAAGACAAGAAGGAGAGGCACTATTTAGAAAAGTCCCCCATTTCCACGTGAAGTATAGATGAACAGCATACGTAGTTGATTTATAAACCTAACCAGAAGTCTGTGACGGCACTTTGTTACATGGTGTGAATAAAACTTAACAAATTACTATTGAGTCAACTATCTTCTACTGTGTACTATTTTTCATCGCTGTATCTTTCTTCACCACCCTCCTCCTCCATTATAAATTAGCACCCTTTCCTGGCACTTTTCAGACACAGCAGATGTAATGCTATCAACATTCTGATAATGCTGAAGTCACCACGAGCTCCAAGCATGCTGTTTGCTGCCAGAGATCTGATGTTTTTATTATAAGTTTCTCTCTTCCTCTAATGTATTGGACCATATGAAATATATGTATGGCATAGAAATATGCAAATTACAATACCAACTGCTGAATGGACTGTGAACCATAATGAGAAAGTAGAAACATCTGCTCACCTTCTAAAGTTGTTAATGAATGAAGAAATTTCAACAGTGCCTGGACCAAGCACGATCACTCACTGAAGTTTTTAATGCCTTATTTAGTCAACATTCTAGATGCATCAAGTTTGTATGAAAGTGACATTCCACCAACAACCTCCGTTTTCTAGATGCCTGGTGACTTGTTTTGTAAGACTCATACTGAGTCTTATTTTGTGGAAAGAATGGCTAATCAAATTGCAGGAGTTTTGAGGAGGAAAGAAGTGCAGAAGTGTGGAAGGACAACCCCCCACCTCCACATACATACAAAACAGATTTACCCTAATTCAAAAGCACTACAAAGAAACAGGCTCAGCGTGAAAACAATATAAACTGTCTATATATCCCTTCTTATACCTCCCCTGCCCTCAGGGACATGCAAAATATTCTTTACAAGTGGCAGAAAATGAATAATTTTAGTCTACAATACAAAAGACCATTCTTCGTGTGTTCAGACATGTAACTGCAACCTAACAATAACTCTGCTTATGCGCCACCCCCACCCCTTGCCATTTTTCTCAGTGTGACAATCACCAGAATCCATGTACGAAGATGCTTTGTATATTGCACTTTATTGCACTGGGCAGGGAGATGCGGATACACATGGCGCGGTCCGTGATGTCAAGGCCTCTGTGTGAGAAGGACAAAGTACACAGGCTACTAAAGGCTGAAACAAGCTAAATAGTCACAGTGTCCTTCTCTATGTGAACTGCTGCTATACCACATAAGATGCATTTTTAGAAAAGGGACCTGGGCCCAAAGTAAAAACATCGAGTCAAGATGAGTCAAGATGTGTCCAGCAGTAGTTGACAACCTTTTAAAAGTGAAGTGTGAACATTCTACCATTATTCTTTCTAAAGTGGTTACAGGTGACAATTTGTCTTCCACAGGAATGGTGGGG
>PVKM010002641.1:20201-63314 GCA_004027735.1 Carollia perspicillata | reverse complement strand
GTGGTGGACAGGATTGGACAATCAGCGGTTGGTACTGTCATGTAGGTGAACCGGCTACCGGGAACTTTTCTTACCCTTCCCCAATACATTTCCCACCTGTCTGGGGATGAGCTTTGACATACTGGGGCCGAGATCTGGGAGGCTAGACCTGGATTCTTAAAGTAAAGGAGAGTAAGGGCATGGGCTAGCAATAGGGATAAGCAAGCCATTTTTCTGGTTATAGGAGACAGCCAAGGGATAAGAAAGTGCAGACCAACCTGAGGTATAATGCCTCAAAGGCCACCCGCTCTCCCACTGTACACTCCACTGGGGTGGCGAACCAGAGTCCGAGTCCTCCTACGATGACGATGGTCCTGATGATGATGTAGGATTCCCAGGCACAATTGTCCATTCCTCTGCCTGTTCTTGGGGGACCTTCCACAGCTGGAGGCGAGGTAGTCTGCCAGGCGCTGCTCCCTCTGCTGGGTCAGGTTTCTCAGGATCTGCTGCGGCCCTGGCCCTGGAATGATGGATCCACGGGGTCTGTCCTGCAACTCTGAGGGCAGTAGGGGTGGTAAAAAGCACTAAGTGGGGACCTGTCCAGGTTTACTGGAGGGGTTCTCTCTTCTAATCTTTTACCTATACATATTGTCCTGGCTGAAAGGAGTGTACTGGCCTCCCTCAGGGCTGGGGTTCCTAATAAATAAGGCTAGTCAAGTCTTATTTATGCTGTTTAAGATCTGTCCTAGCCTTTCTAGATACTGAGTCTGATTTAGTTCTTCCCTTAGCCTCAAATTCTGTCTTTTTTTCTAACTTTTTCTTAAATATAATCTTCAGGCCTAATGAAGTGTGCTGGCCCCCCTCTTGGCTGCATCCTGAATCATTCTCCCTTTCAGATATACACCCACTTTATATTCATATAAAGGACAATAGACGAAGGTCTCATCTTCTTGTAACTACTTCCGGCTGGACATGGACGTTGTCTTACCTACCCTTGGTCAGGGGTGCTCTGAAAAGGGGAGGGGTACAGCACAGAGGAAGTCCTTCCTAAGGGAAGGACCTTACAGGATCTTAGCCAGTTGGCTGTCACCAGGAAGCCCAAAAGGCTGGCATTAGTGGACCACTGGCATCCTGGTCATATTCTGGATGTGACAAATTAGGCAAGAAATGGGAGGTAAAATTAAATCATAACTACTAAATGATGAAGGCAGGGGCTTAAGAATGGCTTATTTGGAGGAAGGTGTGTAAGGCATGCTACACCTATCCAAAACTTTTGTGGCTCACTATACTTCACTTGGGCTGAGGGGAATATATTAGGATTTCTTTCCTTTCAGATTTCTGAGCCTTTTCTGTCCAAGCCATCAAGACAGAAAAGGAAAAAGTGAAGCCCACAACTGGCCTGAACATTTCCCTAACTTAACTACTTAATTAAGTGAAACTATTGAGTCTCAGTGGGCAATGATGAAGAGGGGCTCCTTAAGTGAGGTCTATATTGTAACCAATTACTCATAAGCATAGGCAGGTTATAGGCATACATCTTATGAAAACAGAAGAGCACACAGGTTAATTTATACAATAATCTCTAAACCAATCTCTGTGCCTGTGAGACTGTCTTTCAGGAAAACATTCTATTGTAAGGTCTTTTTTGGAATGACATTTATTATTTCTTTAAATATTTTATTTATTTATTTTTAGAGAGGGGGATGGGAAAGAGAAAGAGTGGGAGAGAAACATCAATGTGTGGTTGCCTCTCATGTGTCCCCCACCAGGGACCTGGCCTGCAACCCAGGCATGTGCCCTGACTGGGAACCGAACCAGTGGCCCTTTGCTTCACAGGCCCGTGCTCAATCCACTGAACTACACCAGCCAGGGCTGCAATGACATTTAACAATGGCAATTTGACAGGTCCCTTGTACCTGTAAGTTGTACATCTTTGGTGATATCACAAACCCAGTTTCAACTCTCAAATGAAAACAAACTTTCAAGACAGTTAGCTGCACCATTCAGATGTCTAAAACTGAGCATTGTGATTTTCCTTGAATCACTATTTTTCTCCTTCAGATCACCCTCACTGTTATTACAGGGACTACTTTGAGTCTCACTTTTAATTTTACCTGTTCATTTGAATAAACACACCAAGAGTAGCCTGGAATTTTTTTTTTTTATCTTTAAGTCCACTTTGCTGGAACTCACACAGGGAACCCTTAGATTGACTTCTCAGTCTGCCCCTCAGGGCACAGAAGCAGAGCCACACATCTGCAATCTGGCTTTGCCTGTACCAGTCATTTCACTCAAGTCTTTGAGCCTTCATTGTGCTTACAGGTTCTTTTTTAGCCATCTTTCAGAAAAGCAACCTTCGTTCCCTCCCTGGAAAGACTGGCATGAACTGCATAACCAACCAAAGTACCAGGCTTCTCTAGTGGGCTTCCACTAGCTTTGCAAGTCAATCCCAGTTCCCCAGGGCTTTCTGGTGATGACAAGAACCCATACATGCCTCCTTCAGGCGTGACATTCCAGTCAAAGTCTTGGTTAACAAAACCACTATTAATGACTGGTCTTATTGGTTTTATGCAAAGAAACCTTATGTCATCACACACTCCTTCAGAATGCCAAATTCTGGACGGATCAGGTAGGGAGAAAAATACAAAGCATGATGGAAAATCCTTTTCCTTATTCACTTTCTTACAGAGTATGAAGTTTTAACCTTTTCTGGAATTCTCAATTTCCCTTTCAGAGCAGATACAGAGCAAAATCTAAAATACAGAGTTCTAGAACAATACACAGGTAGAGGCATTCCCTTGCACCAAATGTGTCCATTAGTGCCTTACGGAAACATGCTCCTTCAGGCCTGGTCTCTTGGCAGAGACATGCTCTTTGCCTCAGGCTTAAACACTCATCAGCCCCAAATGACCCTTCCTGGGTCCTAGGCGGCAAAGGTATTCTCTCTAACCAGCTACAGCGACCTTTCCTAGGTCTTCAATACAAGTTTCTGATCAGTCCAGAACCAATGTGAGAAATTTGCCTTTTCCCATGAAACCAGGAAACAAGTAGTTGAAGTTCCTATTACTTTAGGTTTAAAACTTTTACATCCTGTATACGTATTTCTGCTCATCTAGATTTAACTATTCACTTCAAATTCTTTTGCAACATTTATAAACCATCTATTCTTCCTTTTCCTTCTGATATTCACTAGGCTTCTCAGAACTTTCACTTCTACAGACCTTCTACAACATTCACAAACTTTCTATTTTTTCATATGCTTCCAACCCTGGTTCCTTTCCTACACTGGGAAGGACTACACTTAAACTCAGCATGTGACAGCCAGAGGTCCCTAGCTTTACAAACACTTGTATAACAAACAAACACTGGCACCCTGTATCAAGATTCGTTGTCTTTTTCCAGAAGAGAAATTTCAAACCTCCCTCAGAAGTGCAGATCTACTTTTCCCTTCTGCCTCAGCTGCAGCAGTAGGGCCTGGGTCTCCCTTAGGCAGTGCCCATTTTACCTGTGTGTAGTGAATACAGGGCTTAATTCCCATCAGCTTCGGGGGGAGGGGGGGCGGTGCATTGTCAATAGGACAGCATAGGGACCAATCTATTGTTCAGACAGCTGCTGCTCATCTGGAGTTCCGTCTGCCCAGAAGTTACTTTTTCTTTTGTGATGTGGGCACTCATTCCTCTAGTGTCTTTCTTCCTTGCAATGGGCACACTGATTAATGCCTATTGTGCTTTTCTTTTTCTCAGTCGGGCCTCTTTTGCTACTGGCGCGGTGGCGGGCACTTAATGAGTTTCCTTTCTCTGCCCTAGAGTCTTGCTTCTTTTTGGCTTCCCTGAGCTAATTCTAAAAACCACTGTGGCACGTTTTGCTTTCCCTGCTTCCCAGGCATTATAGACATTAAATGCTATGTTCACTAGCTGGGAGGAGCTCATTCCCAGTCCTCCATAGTCTGCAGAGGGGCCCAGGCCCCTCCCACCTGTGAGGGTACTGGTCCCATTTCAGCAGCCCAGGAGGCTCTAAAGGTTCCTCCCACCTGCAGGCCTGAGCGCACCTCAGAGCCATCCTCCACCCACTGGGGACAGTGCACCAAGGCCCCAGGGCTCGGCAGGGGCCAAGCACCACTCACCGCAGCTCTGGCTCCAGTCTCCGGAGCCAAGGAGGTCCCTCCCTGCTCCGAGGGTGTGGCAGGGAAGTGCAACCGACTAGGGGTTTGTTTCCTTGAAGGGAAACCACTCAGGTCACAGACACATTCACACTAACAGACACACACAGTCACACTGAAGTTTAAACTTTCCCTCCCTGAGTGAGGGTCTGGTGATTGGACTCCCTAGTCTCGATCCTGATTTCTGATTTGAGAGATGATCAGTCTTTCCTGGTCTCGGGTCTGGTCCCTGGGGCACTCACTGATTTGGCGCCTTCCAAGCGATAGTGGTCTGGGTCCCTCCGAACCCAGGAGCAGACTGCGGACAGCCCGGCGTTCAGCGACCTGATAGGCAGGGCCTAAGAAATCTCAGGGTGCGCACTTCCCCTTTTCTCAGGTCACTGCCTACTGACTCGGCCCATCTTCTCCCAGCGGCAATTCCACCCGTTGTGTGTAAGGTCGCTTCCCGGTCAGAGAACCAAATGTTACAGAAAATTGAAACAACCAGACACCGGAGGGAGGTTCAAGAGCACGATCCTTTATTCACGCGTGGTCCCAGAGATTCACGCGTGGTTACAAACTGTGCATAGTAAATAAATAAAAAAATAGTAAACTCCAAATTCTGGGCCTCGGACAAAGGGGTTCCGGAGCTTATATACTCTATCCCTTCTGGGCTACGTGGCAGAAGCAAGATACAGAAGAGGAATGCAGAGGAATGCAGAGGTTAGTGCAGATTTCCTTATTTGGTTAGTTAGTACCCTATGTTTTGGCATGCGCAGGCCGGACCGTAGCGCAGGCTGGTACTGCCATTTGAACTGGGGGTGGGGGACCCTGTGCTAAGGCCTACTGGGTTTAAGTCACTTCCCTATATCACTTAAACTATATTTAATTCAAGCATGCCTCAGATTCTGGCTGAGGCAAAGTAATACTCATATCAGTGTCTATTAAAGCCCTTATACCTATATGGTCTAACTTAATTCTCATAATACCTATAAGGTTACAATCTTGAATTAAATGCACAAGTATTAACCCAACAGATTCTTATAGGAGAATGTTCTGTGTGACGTGGGCCCAGCTCCCACTGGGAGATGCACAGGACCCACACCAATGGATAGGTTCTCCCTCGGGGGATCAGGCCTGCTGTGTACCTAGGCCACTTTGGGTCTTGCTTTTTGCTAAAAACTCCCTCACCTGGATTCGTGGCAAACACTTAACTGCAAAGTAACTTCCTAAAATCCATGCTAAACCTTCCTAGGACCAGTGTAACCGGTTCAACCACTTTTGCCCTTTTCACTTGCAAATATCCCTCTTCTGTGATGTGATTAGCGGCATTGGCTCCTTTGTTTTCTGTAAAATGTAACCACCTAAAGCAAACTGTGCATAGTAAATAAGGACCGTCCTGTAATTTGCCAAGAAACCCAATAAAGGCTGGTCATGGCAAGGGCCGCGGCTTTTGCTCCCCTTGAGAGAAAAGCCATCTGTCCCTTTTCCTCTGCAGGACTCAGTAGTCTGTGTGAATGTCTCATTTCGTCCATAATGACACGGACACTGATTCTACAGCATAGAAGTAGGTGATCAGGGAAAGGCATGACAACAGGGTGAGCAAAGCAATATCAAAGGTCTAGCCCAATCAAGCATGCCTGCCTGCCTAGACAGCAGGATTCTAGGACCTCAGGCCAACTACACCAATGGCCAGGAACTTAGAAATGGTATCTGAGACCCTGGACACAATTGCTCCTCTACTTCCCTCAATCTCCACCTTTGCAGTAGAGTCCACACCTGAGATAGTTGCAATTCAAGAGAATCAATCAGTAGTTTCACATCAGTCTGCAGAAACTTTGGAGAATTTCTTACATTGAAGTTTATTTCTGCTCTATTTTTTTCTAACGATGTTCGTATCCCCATAAGAATTTGTTCCCACTTTGTATATCTTTAACATAGCAGCACTACCAATTTTTTCTTAATGTGAGTTGACATTTCTTCCTTAAATTACATTAAAAATCAATTCACTTTATACCATTATTGGTAAGGTATTTCCAAAAACTTTTTTTTCAATTTGTCTTAACATTTAAGACACAACTTTGCAGTACCATCACTAAGGGTGTCTGCAACACTCCAAGATGAAGTCCATTTGTGACAGGAGTTCTACTGCATCCAGATCCTCATAAATGGGGTGCTCCAAGCCAGAGGGGCAAGGGTATGATGAAAGAGAAACTGCTAACAATGCCTAAACCCTCAATTGCATGTAAACATTTCTTTTTTAATCAGGGATTTTATGTTGAAAATTAATAAGAATAAGAAAAATGAAAAAGAAAGTAATTTTTGTCATCTCAATGTCAGCCTTTAAACACTATAATGTATTCTTCTTTCACTTAGTTTTTCCTTAAGATAAAGTCAGACCTATCTAAATATTAAACCTGAAACTGTCTTCTTTTTTTATAAATGGTATACAAGCATTGATTCATTCTAATACATAAAACTTAAGCCTCTAAATATCTTCCCAAGCTATTGTCAAAGTTTTATGAGTGTATTATGAAATTGCACAGAAGTCTAGGACACTTAGAGGAGGAATATAAAATAATAACTGGAAGTGCATGTTTACCTAACCCAACTAATGGGAGAATAAATATACTTTCTGTTTCACTTTCTGATTGAGGGCAAACTTCAAAACATTAAATATAAGACCAAAATTAGAAAAGGAATAGCTATATAAACCTGAAACAAGCAGAAAGGAAAAAATAATAATAAAAATTAGAGCAGCTATCAATAAAATTGAAAACAAAATCAACAGATTCAATCTATGAAGCCCAAAACTTGTTCTTTTAAAAGATCAGTATAACTGATAAACCTCCAGCCAGGCTAACCAAGAGAAAAAGAGAAGATAAATATTACTAGTATCAGAAATGAAAGATGGATCATCACTAATGATCCCATGCACATTAAAAGCTAATGAGCCCTCCCTATTGTGGCTCAGTTGGTTGGAGCATTATCCCTGAGCCAAGAAGTTGTGATTCCCATCAGGGCATATACCTAGGTTATGGATTTGATCCTTGGTCTGGGCATGTATGAGACGCAAGTGATTGGTGTTTCTCTCCCACATCAGAGTTTCTCTTTCTCCCTTCCTCTTTTCCTTCCTCTCTTCCTGAAAGCAATGAAAATAAAAATGTTCTCTTGGAATACTTCCAAGAGTGGGTGAGTATAAAAAATAATCTAGGGGAGGGGGGAGGGGGAGGAGAATAATGGGGGAAAGAAAGGGAAGGCTCATTAAGGAACATATATAAAGGACCCATGGACAAAACCAAAGGGTGGTAGGACTGAGGTGGCAGGTGGGGGGTTGGGGTAGAGGAAAGTGGTGGAGGTAAAATGGAGACAACTGCACTTGAACAACAATAAAAAAAGAAAAAATGTTAATAAATGAATACTGTAAACAACTCTATGTTTGAGTACTGAAATGAAATTAACCAATTCCCTGAAACACATGGTTGATCGAAACTGAGACAAGGAGAAATATATAATCTAAATAGGTCTATGCCTATTAAAGAAATTGAATAATCAGTAACCTTCCAAAAAATAAAACACTAGGCCCAGATAGTTTCACTGGTAAATTCTATCAAATATTTAAGGAAAAATGATGCCAATTGTTTACAATCTTTTCAGATACACTTCATACATATTCTATAAGGCCATCATCACCCTGATAATACCCAAACTATATATAAACATTACAAGAAAAGACAGCTATAGACCATGCCTCTCATGAACATTGATGCAATATCTTCAACAAAATACTAGTAAATTCAATCCAGCAGTTATAAAAAAGTATATACCCCAACCAATTGAGATTTTCATCACAGGTATGGAAGGCTGGTTCAACATTCAAAAATCAATTAATGTAACCTAACTTGTAAATATACCAAAGAAAAATTATATAACCATATGAGTACATGCAGAAAAAGCATTTGACAAAGTAAAAAACCCAGTTGTGATAAAAAAAAAAAACCTTCAGCAAAGTAAGCATAGCAGGGAACTTTATCTACTTGATAAAGAGCATTTACAAAAACCTACAGCTAATATTATACTTAAATAATGAGAACCTAGATGCTTTCCCTGTAAGATCAGTAACGAGGCAATAATTCTCCTTGTTACCACTCCTATTCAACATTGTACTGAAAGTCCTAGCTAACATAAAGAGACAAGAAAATAAAATAAAAAGATGTAGATTGGAAAAGGAAAAAATAAAACTTTATTCACCATTGACATAATTGTCTATGTAGAAAATCCCAAAAAATCAAGAAAAAAATTTCTGGAACTAATAAGTAAGTATTTATCAAGTTTGCAGGATCCAAAGTAAACACACAATATCAATTGCTTTCCTATATACCAACAATGAAACAAATGAAATTTGAAATTAAAAACATTATACCGCTACATTAGCATCCCCCCAAAATGAGATGCTTAAGTATGAATCTAACAAAATATATGCAAATTTATATCAGGAAAACTACAAAACTCTGATTTAAAAAATACAAAGAAGGCTTGGCAGCCAAGATGGAGGCATAAGTAGATACACTGTGCTTCCTTCCACAGCCAAAGAATGATAACAATAACTTTAAAAACAAAATACAACCAAAACTGACAGAAAATCAAACCATATGAACATCCAAAACCAAGGAGTTAAAGAATCATTCATGCAGACCCAAACAACAGTGGAGATGGGCAGTCAGGCAAAGAGGACTGGCAGCAAGGTGGTGGTGGCAAAGGTGGTGGTTCCACATCCATGTGCAGATAAAATGGGAGGAACAACTGGGAAGCGAGACACACTGCACAACCCAGAGTTCCATTGCAGGGAAATAAAGTCTCAAAACCTTGGACTGAAAAAAATCTCTGGGTGTTGAAGCAGCGAGAGCAACTCCCAACCCCACAGGAGAGTTCACTGGGGAGATCCACAGGGTCCTAGAACATACACAAAACAAATCACCCAGGAATCAGCACCAGAAGAGTCCAATTTGATTATGGGTAGTGAGGGAAGTGACTGAAAGCCAGCGTAGAGCAGAACAAGCAACAATGTTTCCTCTCAGAACCTTTCCCTACATACAGCAGCACAACCCAAAGACATGGGTTGCCCCGTCCTAGTGAATATCTATGGCTCCACCCCTTACTACATAACAGGTGTACCCAGACAAAAAAAAGGCCAAAATAAAAAAAACAGACCAAAGTTCCCCTCCACAAAAAAATAGAACTAAGCAAGGAAGAGATAGCCAACCTATCAGATGTATAGTTCGAAACACAAGTAACCAGGATGCTCACAGAATTGGTTGAGTATGGTCACAAAATAGAGGAAAAAGTGGAGGCTATGAAAAGTGAAATAAAGGAAAATGTACAGAGAACCAACAGTGATGGGAAGGAAACCAGGACTCAAATCAATGTTTTGTAGCAAACAGAAGAAATAAACATTCAACCACAACAGAATGAAGAAACAAGAATTCAAAAATTGAGGAGAGGCTCAGGAACCTCCAGGACAACTTCAAACATTACAACATTCTAATCATAAGGATGCCAGAAGAGGAAGAGAAAGAGCAAAAGCAAGAAATTGAACTTAATTTAAAAAATAATGAAGGAGGACTTTCCCAATCTAGTGAAGGAAATAGACATCCGGGAAGTTCAGGAAGCTCAAAGAGTCCCAAAGAAGTTCGACCCAAGGAGGAAAACACCAAGGCACATCATAATTACATTACCCACGATGAAAGATAAGGAAAGAATCTTAAAAGCAGAAAGAGAAAAGGAGACAGTTACTTACAGAGGAGTTCCCATCAGACTGTCAGCTCATTTCTTAAAAGAAATTTTGCAGACAAGAAGGGGCTGGAAAGAAATATTCCAAGTCATGAAAGTCGAGGACCTACATCCAAGATTACTCTATCCAGTAAAGCTATCATTTAGAATGGAAGGGCAGATAAAGTGCTTCCCAGATAAGGTAAAGTTAAAGGAGGTCATCACCATCAAGCCCTTTTTATATGAAATGTTAAAGGGACTTATGTAAGAAAAAGAGGAAGATCAAAAATATGAACACAAAAATGACGAAAAACTCACAACACTCAACAACTGAACCTAAAAAAAAATGAACTAGGCAAACAACTAGAACAGGAACAGAACTACAGAAATGGAGATCCCATGGAGGGTTATCAGTGGGGAAGAGGATGTGGGCAATGGAGAAACTGTACAGGTAATAAGAAGCATAAATGGTAACTACAAAATAGACAGGGAGAGGTTAAAAATAGTATAGGAAATGTACAAACCAAAGGAGTTACATATACAACTGATGGACACAAACTAAGGGGAGAGGAATGTGGATGGGAGGGAGTATGCAAGGTGGAGGGGAATAAAGCATGGGAAATGGGACAACTGTAATAGCATAATCAATAAAATGTATTTTTAAAAAATGCAAAGAAGACCTAAATAAATGGAGAGATATTCCATGTTCAAGGCTAAAAAGACTCAATATTTTCAAAATATCACTTCTTCCCCAGTTGATCTATAGATCCAACACAACCCTAATCAACATCCCAGCAACATTCAATGAAGTGACCTTTATCTAGAAAACTTTGATGATAGGTAGGAGGCAGGAAGAAGGAGAAATATGTTTACTTTCAAAGTAGTAGAAACAGAATGTATGATATTTCCTGTGGCAGGAGAAAGCATGGTATATTAATAAAGACAAAAAAACAGAGCAAACTGTAAGGTGGCATAGAATGTGGCTGGAGAAAAAAAGTAGAAATAAATTGTGCAGGGCTTTTAGACTGGTTAAGTAGTGTGAACTAAAGGAAATGGAAAAACATTGAAGAGTTTAAGCATGGAAGGGATATATCAGATTTGTGTTTTTAAATAAGACTACTCTGGCTACCATATGGAGACTAGACTGGAGATGGACAAGAGTCGATGTCAAGAAGAGTCAGAGGGTCATTGTAGCTGGTGAGACAGTGAGAGAGCAGCGGACTGGAGTGATGAGGTGAGCTGGAATTAAGTGGAGAAACTTAAAGACAGGATATGATGGTTGTAGAAAAGGAGGGGGAACAACCAAATGTGACTATTGGATATTTGATTAGAGCAATTGAGTAAATGATGGTGTCCTTTCTAAGGGAAGCTGGGGAATGTGAGAGGCTATATTTTAGACAGGCTAAACACGAGATGAGATACACAAGGGGAAAAGCCAAACAAATGTATATGAGGGTGTGGAGCCAACGAGATTGTTTGGCTGATGGTTAAGATGTAAGATGGTATTGAAGTCCTGGGAGTCCACACGCTGAGAAAAAGAGTAAAGATGCAGAAGACAAGAAGGGTAGCATTCAGGTTTGGAAAATCCATAGAAGCAGGCAGAGAACCAATAGGATTGTGTAAGTGAAACTAAGAAAAGAATGTTTCAAGAAAGAAGAAATGGATGACTGTGTGCCTAGAGTCAACTAAAAGGAGTCCTTGAAATACGGAGACAAGGAGGTCACTGGAGCTGCTTCACTGGAAACAATGTTTGGTAGCAGTGTTAGGGCAGGGGTTAGCTAGGAAGAACTGGAGACAGCAAGGATGGAGAAGTGATGCAAGAAGTTTTGTCTAGGTCTCGCAGAAGATCTAGAGGGAAGTGTGATTAAAAGAAAAGCACAACAAAGGTGTCTGTATGTTAGGTGCAGGTGCAGCAGTCAAGGGTCACCGCTTCTCGGGTTTAGCCTTCATTGGTTGCCTGTTGTAACAGCAGGCAGGCTTGTTATCCCGGTGTCATGCCAGCATGCTAACCCACTTAGCTGGATTTCCAGGAGACGAGATTTTTAGATCAAGTATTGTGGACTGATAGAGAGATGGTGGCTTTTTCGCAAAGACGTTCCTAGATACTCTGAAGGGGTAGGAAATTGCGTGAAGAAGCTTTGGCAGTGTATCCGGAGAGAAAATGAAAAGAGAAGGATTCCCTAAATTAAGAAAAGATTCTTCTGGATGTGGAGGACAGAGAGATCTTTGGATCCGATCAGTAGCCCGAGGTGGCCAGATGTCTGACAGGAAAGGCAGCTGAACGCTCACCTTCCCAAGTTTCAGGAACCGACTTAGAAGAAACACGTTGACGGCCGCACCTGGTGTGTGTCCAGGAGCAGGGCGCCAGAGTGCGCACTAACCCGGGACTGCTTGCCTGAGCGGGTATCCCATAAAGGTCAAAGGCGCATTTCTCTGCACTCTGGTTTGCTAAATCATGCCTGTAATTAAAGCTGAGCCCTGAGACCCAGCATCAAATGGGCCCAACTGCTCAGTGGCCCTGTCCCTCCCGCCCCCGCCTTCTTACCTGAGCAGGGGAAAATGCCTCCCGCTCATTGAAACACACCGCTCCGGATTGCAGACCTCTGCACTGAAAATTTCTGTTCTGGAGCCTTTGTTGTCTTGTCACTACTTTGGTACAGTTCTACATAGAGATGCATGTGCTTGCATTTCTCTTCAGGGTGTCCTAAACACAGGGCATGCCCAGCCTCGCGCACGCCAGGTAACACAGTTCTCAGCGTTTTCTCCTCACAGCACTCCAGAAGTCCCCAGCACACACCTGCGCTCTGGAAGGCCAGCTGTCAGCCCCACTATGGAGCAGCTCCAGCTAGAGTCTTACTGCAGCGCTGCGGAGAGGGGTTCCAGGCAGCCCTGCAGGAGCAGCCTACTTGGCTGCCAGGGTTCTGAGCACTTACCCGGGCCTGATTGTGTAGGTGGTGCCATGACACAGTTATATTATTCAAAGAAGGTGTTTTAAATTTTACATTAAGGCTCAGGTTGGGATAGTCACATCTAGTTGCCAGCCTCTTTATCCCAGCATTCTAGGAACCCATTCCAGCAATGTTAAGTGGACTAAGTTCTCCATATGGGCATATTATTAGTGTGTTTGTATTATTAGTGTGTTCACCTTTACTGCTCACCCAGTTGGGCTCCAGCACAGAATAGTGCCCAATTAAACACTGAAAGGAATACTGACGGAGGGAGGCAAAGAGGGATGAAATTCCACATTCAGCTTTCTATTATCCACTGACCACAGCCCAGAACTAACAAGGTTCTGTAATTCAGTTCTTCAAACACAAGCATATTTTGTATTACACTTTAGCCCCTGTATCCAGATGTGCTGGCAGGCTCCTATATAATTCTTACTCAATTCCAACTCTGTGATTGTATTAGTTATGCCTACTTCCTGAATCTCTGCCTATTCCCCACCTATTCTTCACCCATAGTTTTTCTATAGTAAATTTAGATCCTTTTGGTTTATTCATAAAATCAGATTTAAGCATTTAAAGAGAAGCAAATACAGCATATTTCTTTTCCCTCATCCAATGCAACTAGCAGATGATTGTAGATATTTTCTAGGTGGTGAGTCTGAGATAAATTTTAGTTGAGTAAAGCCTCTTGGAGTTTTGGTGTTTTTTTAATATCATCTATTGTGAAAATCACAAACATATATAAAAATATGCAGAACAACCATTACAACTTAATTAATTACTGTCACTCAGCTGAGTAACCCTCTCTTGACCTACAATGCAACCAAATGCCTTTTTAACAATTTGTTTTGTTTTGTTTTGCTTTAAAGATTTTATGTATTTATCTCTAGAGGGGGAGGGAAGGAGAGAGGGAGAGAAATATCAATGTATGGTTGCCTCTCATGCTTCCCCTGCTGTGAACTGGCCTGCAACCCAGGCATGTGCCCTGACTCGGAATCGAACAGTGATCCTTTTGTTCGCAGGCCCACTCTCAATCAACTGAGCTACATCAGCCAGGGCTAAAATTTTTTAATAATCTATTTTAGTGATTATACCATTATAGTTGTCCCATTTTCCCCCTTCATCCCCTCCACCCTGTCCACTCCCTCCCACCCACATTCCCCCACTTTAGTTCATGTCCATGTGTCATAAGTTCTTTAGCTTCTACATTTCCCACACTACTCTTGCTCTCCTCCTGGCTATTTTCTCCCCACCATCTATGCTACTTATTCTCTGTACCTTCTCCCTGCCTCTCCTTCTCCCCCTCCCCCATTGCTAAACCTCCTTGTGATCTCCATTTCTGTGGCTCTGCTCCTGTTCTAGCTGTCTGCTTAGTTTGCTTTTGTTTTAGGTGTGGTTGTTAATAACTGTGAGTTTGCAGTCCTTTCACTGTTCATATTTTTTATCTTCTTTTTCTTAGATAAGTCCCTTTAACATTTCATATGGTAAGGGCTTGGTGATGATGCACTCCTTGAACTTGACCTTATCTGAGAAGTGCTATACCTGCCCTTCCATTCTAAATGAAGGCTTTGCTGGATAGAGCAATCTTGGATGTAGGTCCTTGCATTTCATGACTTGGAATACTTCTTTCCAGCCCCTTCTTGCCTGTAAGGTCTCTTTTGAGAAATCAGCTGACGGTCTGATGGGAATTCATTTGTAGGAGACTGTCCCCTTATCTCTTGCTGCCTCTAGAATTCTCTCCTTCATTTTAATCTTGGGTAAAGTAATTATGATGTGCCTTGGTGTTTTCCTCCTTGGGTCCACCTTCTTTGGGACTGTCTGAGCTTCTTGGAATTCCTAGAAGTCTATTTTCTTTGCTAGATTGGGGAAGTTCTCTTTTATTATTCACTCAAATAAGTTTTCCACTTGTTTCTTTTCTCTTCCCCTTCTGGTACCCCTATAATTCAGATGTTGGAACATTTAAAGATGTCCTGGAGGTCCCTAAGCCTCTCCTCATTTTTTTGAATTCTTGTTTCTTCATTCTTTTCTGTTTGGTTGTTTCTTTCTTCCTTCTGGTCCACTCCATTGGTTTGAGTCCCAGTTTTCTTTCCATCACTATTGGTTCCCTGTGCATTTTCCTTCATTTCACTTAGTGTAGCCTGCATTTTTTCATCTGATTTGCGACCAAAATCAACCAGTTCTGTGAGCATCTGATCACCAGTGTTTTGAACTGTGCATCTGATAGGTTGGCTATCTCTTGGTCACTTAAAAGTATTGGCTCTGGGACTTTGATGTGTTCTTCTGTTTGAGCCATAATTTTTTGGTCTGGTCATCCCTGTTACATAGTGAGGGGCAGAGCCTCAGGTGTACACCAGGGCAGGGCAACCCAGTAGCTGGATTGTGATGTTGTATGTGGGGGTGGTGTCAGAGAGAGAACAATGGAGCTTGTTCTGCTCTCTCTTGGATTTCAGTCCCCTCTGCCACTTCCCACAAGCAAATTGTGCCCTTTTGGTGGTGGTTCTCAGGTGGGTGGGCTTGTGTACATTCTAGAACCCTGTGGGTCTCTCCAACGAACTCTGCCGTGAGGCTGGGAGTTTCTCCTGGCACCTCTGCTCCCCCAAGTGTTTTCAATTGGTGCTTTTAGGTTTTATTTCCTGGCACTGGGGCCCTGGGTTGTGCAGTCTGTCTCGCTGTCCATTTTTGCCTAGTTTATCTGCATGCAAATGTGTGACTGAGGTCAGCCAGCGTCCTTGTGTGCCTCACTGGGTTGGATCTACTCATTTCCTTCCTGTGCCTGGAGTCTTCTAGGACGGTCTGCCTGTGCACCTGCCTGTATGTCAGGGTCTGTCAGCAACCGCTTTTTCCTGCCATGACACCTCTTCTGCCGGCCACCGACTCTGCCCCTCTTACCGGTCTGGATGAATGGTTGTCGGGCTTCAGTACAGTTCAATTTTCTGTCAGTTCTGGTTGTGTTTTTGTTTCTAAATCTTTGTTGTCCTTAATTTTGGTTGTGTGAGGAGGCATAGTATTTCTACCTATGCTTCCATCTTGGCCAGAAGTCGCCCGCTTTTCTTTATAGGTTTACCAGACAAGCATGCATTCATTTTTATCTCTAAATATGATTTTATTATATTTTTATTAAATTTCTTGGGTGGCATTGGTTAATGTTATATAGACTTCAAGTGAAAAATTCTATAATCTATCTTTTGTATATTTTATTATTTGTTTAACACCCAAAGTCAAATATTCTCCCATCACCATAAATTTGACCCCCTTTAAACTTCACTGCATCCCCCCAACACCCCTTCCCCTGTGGTAACCACACTACTGTGGCTGTGTATGATTTTCTAATTTTTATTTATTGATTTTAGAGAGAGAAAGGAAAGAAGAGATTGAGAGAGAGAAACATCAATTTTTTGTTGCACTTATTTATGCATTCATAGGCTAATTCCTTTATGCCCTGACCGGGGATCCAACCTTCAACCTTGGCTCATTGGGACAACATTCTAACCAACTGGCCAGGGCCTGAGTTTGTTTCTTTTGTTTGTTCATTTGTTGCTTGCTGTTTTATGTCTCAAATGTGAGTGAAATCACATGGTTCTTATTCTTTTCCAGCTGACTTATTTCATTAGCATGATGCTCTCAAGATCAATCTATGTTGTCACAAATGGCAGTATTTCATCCTTATCATGGCTCAGTAGTATTCTATTGTATATATGTAGCACATCTTTTTCATCTATCACAGGACACTTTTGGTTGTTTCCATGTCTTTGCCACTGTGAATAATGATGTGATGAATATAGGGGTACATATATCTTTACAAATAAATGTGTTTACTTTTGAGGGGTAGATACCCAGAGGAGGGTTGAGTAGGTCATGTTAACTCTATTCTTCATTTTTTTTAGGAACCGCCACACTGTTTTCCATAGTGGTTTTACCAGTTTACATTCCCACCAGCAGTAAAGGAGGGTTCCTTTTCCTCCATAACCTCTCCAACTCTTGTCATTCTAACAGGTGTGAGGTCATATCTTATTGTAGTTTTGATTTGCATTTCCCTGATAGCTAGTAAAGTTGAGCATCTTTTCATATATAAATTGGCCATTTGTATATCTTGGGAGATGTGACTATTCCAGTCTTCTACCCATGTTTTAACTGGATTGTTTGGGGTTTTTTGTTGTTTGGTTGCAAGAATTCTTTACCTATGAGGTCTGTCCACAAAAAGTCCAGTTATTGTTAATATAATGAAAACAGTTTGCAAAACATCAATGTAACCTGGCAGCCAAGGAGAGTGGACTAGAATGTTCATGCATGAACAATGATGATTTTGCTGTACTAGTCAGTGGGGATGGTAGGCACTGTTTAGTGAGCATATGTACTATGTGACCATCACATTCAAAATGACTGAGCAACTAGAGCAATAAATCTGCATCCAATTTTACATTTAGCTTGAACATTTCTCTACGGAAATTATTTGGATGATTCAGAAGGCTCTCAGGGAAAATGCAATGAGTGCAGAGATATAATACAACTGAAATGGCAGTGGCTATGGGCAACTGGTGATTGGCAGCTTCATCATGACAATGTGCCTCCTCATGCATCATGTCTTGTGCAGAGTTTTTTGGCAAAACATCAAATCACCCTGGTGACTTATCCCCACTATGGTGCAGCCTTAGTTCCCTGTAACTTTTGGCTTTTCCAAAAACTAAAATCACCTTTTGAAAGGGAAGAGATTTCAGGCCATCAATGAGATTCAGGAAAATATGACTGGGCAGCTAATGGTGATTTCAAAAAAGGATGTTGCAGAATATTTTGAACAGCTGAAGAGACTCTGGAAGAACTGTGTGAGGTCCTAAAGTGCCTACTTAGACAGTAACTGAGGTGTTATTGTCCTATGTATGATATATCTTGTATCTTCTTCAATAAATGTCTCCATTTTTCATATTATGAGGATGGATACTTTATGGACAGAACTCATATTTTGGATATTGCCCATTATCAGAGGTATTGTCTGTGAATATATTCTCCCTTTGGTTGGTAGCCTTTTTATTTTGTTGGTGCTTTCCTTTGCTGTGCAGAAGCTGTTTAGTTTAATATACTCCCATTTAGCTATTTTTGTTTTTATTTCCCTTGACTTTAGAGTCAAATTCATATAGTAGATTGTGTTCTAGGACTAAAATTCATAAGCTTAGTACTTATGTTTTCTTTTATGTAATTTATTGTTTCAGGTCTATGTCTAAATCTTTGATCCATTTTTAATTAGTTTCTGTCTATGGTGACAAATAGCAATCTAGCTTCATTCTTTTGCAAGTAGCTTTTCCTATTTTCCCAGCACAATTTATTAAAGAGACTTTCTTTTCTCCATTGTATGTTTGTAGCTCCTCTGTCAAAGATTATTTGCCCATGTACATGTGGGTTTACTTCTGGGCTCTCAATGCTGTTCTATCAATCTATGAGTCTGTTTTTCTGCCAATACCATGGTATTTGGGTTATTGGTTTTTGCAGTATAATTTGAAGTAAGGGCATATAATAACTACAGCTTTGTTCTTTTTCACAGAATTACTTGGGGTTATTGGAGTCTTTTGTGGTTCCATACAAATCTGATGAATTTTTTGTTCTATTTCTTTAAAAAATGCCATTGGAAATTTGATTTGGATTGTGTTAACTCTGTATATTGCTTTAGCTCATAAGGCCATTTTAACTATGTTGATTCCTCCAATTCATGAACATGAAATATCTTTCTATTTCTTTCTGTCTTCTCTGATTTCTTTTAATATTGTCTTATTGCTTTCAGTGTATAGGTCTTTCACATCATTAATTAAATTTATTGTTAGTTATGTTATTATGTTGCTGTGATTACAAAAGGAAAACTGTATTCTTGGTATATAGGAATGCAACAGATTTTTGTACACTGATTGTTTCCTGCACCTTCATTGTATATATTTATGGTTTCTCATAGTTTTTTGGTGGAGTGTTTAGGATTTGCTTTATGAAGACCCATTTACAAAAAAATGACAATTTTATTTCATTCCCAATTTGGATGCCTTCTATTTCTTTCTCTTGCCTGATTGCTCTGGCTAAGGCTTCAAGTACTATGTATGCTGAATGAGAGTGGTGAGAGTGGATATCCTTGTTTTGCTCTGATCTTAGAAAGAAAGTTTTCAATTTTTCAGCATTGACTATGATATTAGCAGAGATTTTGTCATACATAGCCTTTATTATATTGAGGTACTTTTTTTTCTACAACCATTTTATTGAGTGTTTTAATCATAAATGGATGTAGTAGCTTCTCAAATGCTTTTTTTGCATCTATTGATACATGATCTGTATCCTTTATTTTGTTAATGTGGTGTTTCATATTAATTTACTTTTTGCATTTGTTGAATGATCCTCCTGCTTCTGAAATGAACACTATTTTATTGTGATGTATTATCTTTTTAATGTATTGTTTATTTGATTAGCTAATATATTTTTTAGAACTTTTGCATCTGTATTCATCAGAGATATTGGTCTGTAGTTTTCATTTTTGTGTTATTCTTGCTAGGTTTTGGTTTCAGGGTAATGTAAGCTTCATAAAATGTGCTCAGAAGTATCACCTCTTCAATTTTTGGGAAAAGTTTGAAAAGGATAGGGATTAAATTTTTGAATATTTGATAGAATTCACTAGAGAAGCCATCTGGTCCCGGACTTTTACTTTTGGGAAGGTTTTTAATGGTCATTTCAATTTCCTCACTGTTGATTGGCCAATTTAGATTTCCCAGTTTTTGTGGATGAGCCTATTGAAGTGGGCACAAAGTGTTAAGGTCATTGTATCACAAGTTACTTCCCATCAGAGAACATCCTTTTCAGAAGAGGTACTAACCATTCAAGCAGACAGAAAGGATTCAACCACTTGACATCAGGTAGCCTATCATCACCATCTTGCTGCTAGGACAATGTGCACATGAAGAGAATATTGACGGTGGTAGTGTTGGAAGCTGTGCATAGCCCAATAGCCCAAGCTTCCATTTCCCAAAGCCAGTCTTAAAACTGCTGTTGCTAACTGTCTAACTTGCCAATGACAACAACGACATGGACACCCTGATTCAACACTACCCCTGAGGAAATCAACCAGACACTTCAGGGTGAGTCTATTGGACCGCTTCCACTCTAGGAAGTGTGATTTCATCCTGCCTGGAATAGACATATTCTGGAGCTGGGAAAGCTCCCTTCCTGCCCACAGAGTCTCATGCCCTATTCCTGGGACAGCCTAGACTGTGATTGTCAGTACAAGGATATAAAGGTCTAGCCTTTTTACCCCAAATTAGGACAACTCTGAAGGGCCATTCTAGCTCCAAAGCACCCCTGTGGGAGTAACCTGGGGTCTCTGTGGTGAAAGCACCATTGCCCAAGTTCTTTCTCTGCCAATCCTGCTCTCTTTACTCCTATAGGTGTTGACCCCAGGAGCACTTCTCAAAAAACTTTCTGCATGAAAATCTCCATAGTATACACCTGGGGAACCTGTTTGCAACAGTGTGTATGAGCATCCTCTCCCACAGTCTCACTGCTGATTAAATCCTGTACTAATGAGTACATTTGGCATTAGGTTTTCAATGACAAAACTGCTCATTGTGATTTCTGAGTTTCCATAAAGAAATCCAGGGTCTGCAGCCTAAAGTTGCACCCAATGCTCAGATCTCTGAATTAGAGAATTGGAATTTCAAAAGAAAGAGTAAAGAGAATATCATCAAACTAGAAAATACACTAAAAACAAATAGGTCACATTTGTAGTCACAGGTGCACTATAACTTGTATTAAGTAAATGAAGTCACAAACTAAAATGTGCTTTGTGTGAAATTTAAAACAGGATTGCCTAAACATGACAGCAAGTATGAAAATACTGATGTTCTGATTTAGAAAAAATTGATTGTCTAGACAACAGTTTAGTGAACTGGATTAAAGCTATAATAAAATAATGTCTTCAGTCAATTACATGATTTCCATCAATGTTTCCAATAAACCAACCCCTATGGGATAGGGAGCTAGTGCCATTCTTCATGCCCTCTGAAGCATGGGAGTAGGCAAAGTTATCCAAATCCTAAGATAATTTAAATACTGTTTCCTAATAGAAAACTAATAACTCTGATAACTTAAGGAGAATTCGTTAGAAATTTAGTTACTACATTTGCTTTTTCCCATTCATTTTCTTTCCTTTCTCTCAGAGGTTATTTTTACCTGCTGCAAGAGCCAGAAATTATCAAAAACAAAAACAACACCTTGAAATCATGTAAGGTTATTTGAAAAGCCTGAAGCAAAAGGATGACTCAGATGTATGTCTTCCCTGGACTTTAATTTTATAGAGGCAATATTTATAATTTTTTTATTAATCTATATCTTTTTTTTCAGTTTACCAAATTATCTTTTTTAATTGTTTTTCAGTACAGTTTTCTGTCTTTTACTCACATCCCATACCACCCTCCAGTGCTCCCCCCTCCCTCCCCTTTCCACCCCCTTTAGTTTTTGTCCATGTGTCCTTTATACTTGTTCCTATAATCCCCTCCCTTTTCCCCTGAAATTCCCTCCCCAAATTAATTTACCAAATCAGTTTACCAATTTACCAAATCAGTTTACCAAATTAATTAAGGTATCCCAGCAATTAGATTCACTGAAATTCTCTTATGATTTTATCGCACTTGATTAAATAATTTTCATATATTTTTAAAATCCTCTACATTTGATCATAGTTAAGTCTATATTAAAACATAACCAAATAATGTACCAAAATTGATAAAATAATGATTTGGGGCCCTAGAGAAAAGTCTTGATTCAAATTCAATACTAGAAATTCAATCAGAAAGCAGATAAGAGCCCTACCAGCATTTCATTTTCTTAATCAATATCCTAGTAGTAACCAACAGTTTTGATTTCCCATCAGAACAATTTGCTACATTTGTTGTTGATTTATTAAAAAATTAGCGTTTGTTTATAACAGGTTTTCTTTTGAAAACTGTCAGAATCAAATGAGAAAACACCATCCATAGTTTTTTAGAACATTCTAGCCACATATATTAGTAGTATTTCAATTTTAAAAAAGTAAACAATACTCCCTCCACTAGATTTCTGAGCATTGCTTTCCCTAACTTCCATAGCCAAGCTGACTCTATAACCTCAAATCTTCACCAGCAAATTCAGAACTAGAATGGAATTGAGTTTTACTTGAGGTAACCTATGTTGTTGAGCCAAGGAGAAAAAGAATGGGCTTTAGAACTATCTAGGTTTTACTTATGCGCTTACAGTATGATACAAAAAGTAAATTCTTCAGAAGGGTCAAAAAAAAAGAAGAGCATCTAAATGCTCTGAGGACATGAATTTGGCTTCTAATTAGTGTCTTTTGAGGACACTTTGTTTTTTTATGTATGCATTTGCTTCACCCAATCTAGACTTCCTTTACTGGATGCAGCACTGAACCCAGTGGGTGACTCTGATTTCTATTGAATTATATAATGACAGATAGTTGCAATGAAACACATATACACATTTTTACATGTACGAAGTGCCTGATACTAACAACTCTATTCTTTGCAAAATTTCAGCTATTAAGTAGCTAAATCAAAAGTAAAACTAATAAACAAACATCCCATTTCTCTTAAGGAAGTGCCTACTGGCAAAACTCTTTTAAACAAACATAAATTTTTGCTCTCGGAGGGACCAAGATAACACATGTGTCTGGAAGTAGCAGAGTAAGCTTTCCTGGAAAGTAATACATGAAAATGGGATATGTCAAGCTCCTTTCTCTCTGTGAGTCTTGCATCAGCCTTGGCGAATTTCCCCAAATGACTGTCCTGCTGAGCCTGCTTATTTTCAAGTCAAACTGGTCATTTTCTACTATTACATTCACCAACAGAAAAAAAAAAAAGCAAAGAAGATTTTTTTAAAAAAATCCTTTATCCTGATCACTGCCAAGCCACACCATATCTCATTCTGGTTAATACAATTTTCTTGGACCTGCCTGTGCCATTGACCAAAATGATGGAATATATTCGGACTTTCTATCTTATTCAGATTTTCTTTATTTAGCTTAACTTTTAGCTTACTCTACCACTTCACAGTTCCAGAACCCATACAGATCAAGTTTCAGCAATATTCTCATACTCTTTCTCTGCATCCTGACAACCAGGAAGCTCAGTTCTTAATTGGGGTTTCTGACCTGGGCCAATTAGTAATAAAACTGAAAAGAGTGTGCAGGACCTCTGACACCCTGGTTGTTGCCTTGGATTATACAAATTTGACTGGCTCACTGCACAGGAATTGACAGGATGGCAAGGACAAAGATCTGTTCCACTAATTCACTCCATTCATTTAAAAATTAAAATACACAGAAGTGATACCAGCAGCATGGCAATGGAACTCGACATCTGTCCCCTTGAAGTTACAACTTTGGATAGCTATAATTTAACAAAGGATTTCCTGCTCAATGCACAGACATGTCTAAGATGTCATGCACTGAAACATCTTAAGGTGGGCATATATGAACAAATGATGGCGAAAATACAGGTAGGGAGAAGGACAGAGACAGAAACTAAGCACACCAAAAAGTCTTTATGGCCCCTGCAAACACAATAGCAATGAAAAGCTGGGATACAGCATCCACTGGGCAGTCCAGACAAGAGAGGCAGAGACAGACAGCAGTAGAGCTTGAGTGGCTGACACACATTGAGACTGGACCCAGGATCAGGAGCAGAAAAAGGATCCAAAGAAATTGCAGCACGCCAAAGCCCAATGGCACCAGACAAATGATTCCACAGATGCAGGAATATCCTGCCCTACCACCTGTGGTCTGCTGGGCAGTAAAATGATCCTCAGTCAGATCATAAAAGGGCTAAAAAAACTTCTAAGCTAAGTGGTCTCTACTCATTGTGGCAAAACCTATGAGAAAGAGCAAAACTGAGTACTCATGAACCACCTTCCCCCTCTACCCATCCCCCAGTCATCATGCCACAGCCTGGAAGAGGCAGCTGAGACAACTCTTCCACAAGCTTCTGGCTACAGAAAGGCAACACCAGGAACAGAGTATATCCATAAACCACTACTTTCAATTTACAGGAGTGATGCTTCAAGACCAAGGTGATCTGGTGATTAAAAAAAAAAAAAAAACACCCACCTCCTTGGGAAATATGAACATTTTCAATGTCCAAGGTAGCACCACCTCACAGAGATCCTGGAAGTCCCAGCCGCACAAGTAAAAGAAAATAAAAAAACATATTTTAGTGCCTCCTACTGGAAAGCAAAAGAAAGAATTCTGCTTATCAGTCTGCTAAACTGAAGTTTCAAATTGTAAAAGAAAGGAAGGGAGGAAGGAGCTTTTATTCCCATGAAAGCTCAGAGAAATAATCATTCAAGCACAATAAAATAACCAAGATAATAAAGGAATTCAGAGGAGAAATTTTTAAATCTCCAGAAAATAAACATAAAGACCTGAAAAAATGTGATTTATTTATCTTTGTTGAATTTATGGAGGTGACACTGGTTAATAAAATTATCATCTGTATATTGCGTATTCATCATCCAATGTCAAGTCTCTTTCCATCACCATTTATCTCCCTTTTACCATCTTCTACCTCCCCTCACCCCACTTTCCCTCTTGTAATTACCATACTATTGTCTGTCACTATGAGTTTTTTTGCTTAATCCCTTTATCTTTTTCATCCAGCCCCCAAGACTTCCCTCCACTCGGACAGCTGTCAGTCTATTTTCTGTATCTATCAGTCTGTTTCTCTTTTGCTTGTTAGTTTATTTTGTTCATTAAATTCCACATAGAAGTGAAATTATATAATATTTGTCTTTCTCTTTCTGGCTTATTTCACTTAGCATAATACTCTCCAGTTTCATCCATGCTTTCTTATAGGGTAAGGTTTTTTAATGGTTAGGTAGTATTTCATTGTCTAAATGTACCATAGCTTTTTAATCTATTCATCTACTGATGGTACTTGGGCTGCTTCCAAATCTTGGCTACTGTAAATAATGCTGCAATGATCGTGGAGGTACATGTAATTTTTTAATTTATGTTTTGGGTTACTTCAGATACATATCCAGAAGTGGAATTGATGGGTCATAAGTCAGTTCCATTTTTAATTTTCTGAGAAACCTCCACACTGTTTTCCACAGTGGCTACTCCAATTTGCACTCTCACCAACAGTGTACAAGACTTCGTTTTTCTACACATCCTTGTTATCATTTGTTGTTTGTTGATTAAAATGACAGAGAATTCAAGATCGAAGTTCTGAAAAAAATCAGTGTGACACAAGAAAACTCAGAAAGGCAATTGAACAAAGTCAGAAATAAAATCAACAAACAAAAGAAGTACTTCAAAAAGATTTAAACTATTAAAGAAAAGAAAAAATTCTGGAGTTCAGTAACTCAACAGAAGCGATGAATAATAAGCTAACAAGCTTAGGAATTAAAGCAAACCACATGGGGAAAGAATAAATGATAGAAATAAAGAAGTGGCCCTGGCCTGTGTGGCTCAGTGAATTGAGTGCAGTCCTGCAAATCAAAGGGTCACTGGTTCCATTCCCAGTCTAGGGCACATGCCTGGGTTGCAGGCCAGGTCCCCAGTAGAGGGCACACAAGAGGCAACCACACATTGATTTCCCTCTCTAAAAATAAATATAAAAAATATTTAAAATAAAAAAAGAAATATAGAAATAATTCAGGTGAAGAGGAGAATTGAGAATAAAGAAAATTGAAAGAAGTCTATGAGAACTATTTGACTCAATATCAAAGAGAAATTTAAGGATAATTGATATGACAGAAGGAGAAGAGAGAGTAAAGGGAACAGAGAGCTTATTAAAATAAATAATTGACAAGAATTTCCCCAGCTTATGGAAAAAACCAGATCCTCAAATTCATAAAGCTAACAGAAAACTTAATTAAGACACATTATATTAAAACTCTCAAAAATTAATAATGAAGAGGGAATTCTCAAGGCTATCAGGGAAAAGAAGATGGTAATTTATAAGGGAAATCCCATTAGATTATCATGAAATTTCTAAGCAGAAATCCTACAAGTTAGTAGACAGTAGACTCAAATACTCAAACTATGGAAAGAGAGAAATTATCAGCCAAAAATAATATATCCAGCAAAGTTACCCTTTAGTTATGAAAGAAAAATAAAGACTTTTCCAGACATGCAAAAGCTGAGAAAATTTACAACCACAAGACCTGCATTACTGAAAATACTAAAGGGTATTCTTTTACCTGAAGCAAAAAGATGAAAGGATACAAAACTATGAGCAAGATGAATAACAGACAGACAGAAGTAGGAAATAGCAACCCTTGGTCAGAATAGGGTAAGAGACATTTAAATATAACATATAAGTTAAAGAAAGTAAAAACATTTAAAAAGAAGAAGACAATAGCTATGCAATTCAGAAATGAACTCACAGAAAAACAAGGATAATTTTTGACAACAAAAGCATAAGGGGGAAGGCAGTAATGGTCTGAATTTGCAAAGGGGAATGGAAATAAAATGCATGCAGAAGAAAAAGGACTTCTATATATATAAAACATACTTTTGCATACACCTAATGGTAACCACAAAAAAAAATCAAAACTGAAACACATAACTTCAAAAAAGAGGAAACAGAGAGGGTTAAAGATGGCAGCCAAGTAAGTGGAAGCTGAATCCACTTGCTCTTGCCCCCAACTCGGATTTTCCACTGATCTTCTAGCAATTAAGCCCAACAACCAACAAAATCTTAGCTGATAGGAAGTTCTGAAGCCAAGGAGTACAGAAGACCAGAAGGAGATGTTATATGTTGAAGTGGAAATGCCCTGCGTGTGGTGCCTGCAGCAGTGGAGAGACCAGACAGAAGCAGCAGTTTTGGAGCTCCCTTCTGTGTCAGAGCAGGGGCCCTAGTCCTGCACAGGGATCCCTAGCTGTAACTGGGACAGGCTTGAGAAGATATATGGAGTCTGGGAGACCCAGGCTACACACACGCAGTGAGCAACATTTCCATAATGGTAGTGCCAATCTGGAGAATTCCAAATAGGGACTCGGTCTCCAAAACAATCAGATTGTTATACCTGGGTCTGTCAGAGGCACAGGCAGGCTGCAGATAGCCATGACCATGAGAGACATTTTGCTTTTTGGGAAGGCGGTATGCACAGAGAATCAGACGGCGACTCAGTACTGTGGTGTAAGGTACCACAGAGTCTTTTTAAAAAGGAGGTGAAAGGTCATTGGGCAAAACCCCCAGAACAGTGCTCTTCCAGCAAAGAGACCAGATTGAAAGAGCTATTCCTTCACACTGAATCCAGCTTGGCAGGAAGTTCAGAAAGTTGGGCAACAATGAGTTTGGTGGGCCAGGCCCAGTGTAGCTAGCAGGCTGGGGGCTTCGCAGAACACAGAATTCGGGACTACATCTCCTGCAAAGTCAGTAGGCTGGGAGTTAGACAGGCAAGAATTGAGCACCAGAGATTCTTTGCATCCAAGTAGAGTGCCATCCCATGCACAGTAAAAACATCTAGGAAGAGAAAGCCTTGTCCATTCCTCTCCTGCAAACACAGTCCAGCCAGTCTCAAGAGCTGCTGGATGCATTTCCTCAGGGGAAAGAAAAGGAGACACCAGGAAGGGCCTTTCTAAACTTTTCTAAGCCACTCTAAGAAATGCTGGCTCCTCAGGCTCTATTCCACTGGAACCAGCTGAGTAGAGAGTGCAGAAATTGGTGCAACAAGGGATATAAAAACAACCTCCTCACTCCTTCCCAGCCTCCACTCTTAAACAGAGCTGTCATCAGCATCAGGCAGGAAAGAGCTGACCCTTTTATATAGATTGACCCCTCTCATGAAACAGATAGCGAACTCATAAGAAACTATACATTATTGGAAATAATCTAGAACAGACCAAGACTTGTGGTACAGAGGCAGGGAAACACACCCACCATCTTCCCTGAAGCATGAACAGCACCTCCAAGAGAATATTCAAGGGCCACATCTTCCCAATCACTGCAGAAGTCCTTTCAAAAACAGATGAGTCAGTGGTGAGGCTAAGAGTCATGTCAGGACTGCAGGTAGAGGCAGGTAGAAGTGATACCTGTGATGCTTTCAGATATTAGATGACCCACACCAGGGCCTTGTGCTGATGAAAAACCAGCAGGGCAGAGCAGTGAAGACTCTCCCAGAAGCAATCAATCCTGAAGACACAGCCACAGACTGTGGATTGCATGTATCCTCAAACAGGCTGCCTAGAGCTACATGGGGATGATGTCTGACACTGTCAGAGTCAGATTCAGAAGGAGAGGTCTGCAGCCAAGCAAGCACCGGACTCTGCTGAGACAATCTACCGCATTCTTTTTCACTGTTTGCCTGGTTTTTAATTTTGCGTAGCTTTTTAACATTTTTTTCTTTTTCTTCAATTTTGTTCCTATTAGTTCACTATCTTTTTTATTTCAAATCTCATATTTTACTCTTCTCTTTTATTACTCCATTTTGCCTTCTTCCTTCCTCTTTCCTATGTTATTTTCATTTAAATTTTTTTCCTCTCTTAGCCTCATTCCTATTCCTTACTCTTATTAGTTCCCCTCCCTTTATCCTCTCAGAATTATTTTTCCTTCCTTTAGTCATCTCATATTTTTTATTTCTTATACTACTCATATTCTCTTTCCTCCTTTATTAATATTTGCTCATTTATCATTAATATTGCTATTATAGTTAATTATTCTTTAATTTTGTTCCCATTTGTTCAATATTTTTATATTAAATCTCATATTTTACTCGTCTCTTATCTTACTCCATTTTGCCTTCTTACTTCCCTTTCTTACCTTTGCTTTATTTTTATTTTTCCATTTCTTCACCTTGTTTCTATTCCAGTCTCTTGTTGTGTGTCTTCCCTTTAACTCTCTAAGTCATTTTTCTTTCCTTTGGTCATCTCATATTCTTTTTCTGTTTTGTAGTATTTTACTCTACTTCTACCATTGTTGATCTTTGATCATTTGTCATTGATACTGCTGAAGCTGTTGTTTATCCTCAATTTTGTTTCTGTTTGTAATTTTTTATATTCTGCTATTAGTTTTTCAAACTTCATATTTTACTCTTTCCTTTTCTTGCTCCATTTTGCCTTCTTCCTTCCCTTTATTATTTGTTTTACATTTTATTTTTTCCCTTTCTTTGCCTTGTTTCTATTTCCCATTCTTATTATTTCTCTTCCCTCTACCCTCTCAATATCATTTTTTTTCTTTCCTTTATTCATCTCATACTTTTTTACCTTTCTTATAACATTCTTATCCATTTACCACCTTTATTAATCTCTGCCCATTCACTGTTGATATTGCTGTTGTTTTAGGGTCCTGTGTGGATTTGGCTTTCTGCATTGTTTTGTTTTGTTCTGTCAGCAGCTGTACAACAGCAGAAGAGATAAAGGAGACTAAACTTCTGGGCCCAGTAGGACTTGTAGGACACCTTGGTCCACACAAGGCCACCCCACAAAGACAAGGAGTCAATGCAGATCAATCTAATACATAGAAACAAATACAGTGAGACACCTAAAAGGAGAAACAAAGAAACAACCCCTAATCTAAAGGAAAGGAGGATCCCCCCAAAAGAGCTAAATAAAATTAAAGCAAGCAACTTATCAGACATAGAGTCCAAAGTAATGTTTATAACAATGCTAAAGGAAGTTAGTGGGAACTACATCAGCATGAAAAAGGACATAGAAATTATGGACAAGAACCAGGTGAAAATGAAGACTACAGTATCTGAAATGCAGAATGCACAAGAAGGAATTGAAAGCAAAGGATCAAATCAGCAAGTTGGAAGACAAGGTAAAAAGAAAAAAGCACACAGTATGAGCAACATAATGAAAAAAGACTAAAAAAGAATGACAATATTAAAGGGAGCTTTAGGAACATGAAACATAATTATATTTGAATCGTGGGGGTACCAGAAGGAGAAGTAAAGGAGCAAGGAATAGAAAACCTGTTTGAAATAATAATGACAAAAAACTTCCCTAACTTGATGAGGGAAAAAGTCACACAATTTCAAGAAGCACAGAGGGTTCCAATCAAGATGAACCCAAAGAGGCTTGGAAGAATTAACATCATCAACTAGTCCATACTACCCAAAGCAATTTACAGATTGTACACAATCTCTATTAAAATACCAATGACCTATTTCAGAGTTATAGGACAAACATTTCAAAAATGTATATGGAACCATAAATGACCCCAAATAGCCATAGCAATTTTGAGAAAGAAGAAAAAAGTAGGAGGAATCACCATAATGGATATCAA
This sequence comes from Carollia perspicillata, assembly GCA_004027735.1. Classification (NCBI taxonomy): domain Eukaryota; kingdom Metazoa; phylum Chordata; class Mammalia; order Chiroptera; family Phyllostomidae; genus Carollia; species Carollia perspicillata. The sequence goes on along the minus strand of PVKM010002641.1, from coordinate 33,237 downwards.
ACTATATTACAAGCCCATGGTAATTAAAACAGTCTAGTACTGGCAAAAGAACAGACACATAGATCCATGAAATAGAATAAAGATCCCAGAAATAAACCCAAGTCTCTATGGTCAATATTTGACAAAGAGCACAGAAGTACAAAATGGAGTACAAATATCCTCTTCAATGAATGGTGTTGAGACATCTGGACAGCTATATGCAAAAAAATAAAACTCGACCACCAACTTACGCCATATACAAAAATAAGTTCAAGTAGGAAAAAGACTTAATTAAGTTGTAATACCCTAAAAATCCTACAGGAGAAGAAATGTAGGAAATTCTCAGATATTCCACACAGCAATATTTTCACTGATATTTCCCCAGAGCAAGGGACATAAAGAATAAAAATGGTGTCTCATCAAAATATAAACCTTCTGCAGGGCTGAAGAAAACATCAGCAAAATGAAAAGGGAACTGAATGCATGGGAAAATATATTTACCAAAGATACCTCAGACAAGGATTTGATCTCCTAAATATATGAAGAACTCACACTACTCTACTCCAAGAAGACAATCTGATTCAAAAATAGGCAAATGACCCGAACAGACACTTCTCCAAGGAGGACATAAAGAGATCCCAGGGACATATGAAAGGATGCTTAGAATCACTAGCCATCAGAGAGATACAACTTAAAACCACAGTGAAATACCACTTCACTCTGGTAAGAATAGCCATCATAAACAAATCAACAAATAATAAGTGCTGGTGAGGTTCTGTAGAAAAGGGAACACTACTGCATTGTTGGTGGGAATGCTACTTGTGAAGCCACTGTGGAAAACAGTATGGAATTTCCTCAGAAAATTAAAAGTGGAACTGCTTTTTGACCCAGCAATTCCACTGCTGGGAATATACTCTAAGAATCCCAAAACACTAATTCAAAATAACCTATGCATGCCATGTTCATAGCAGCACAATTTACAATAGCTAAGTGCTGGAAGCAGCCTAGGTGCCCATCAGTAAATGAGAAAAACTCATAAAAATCAAAAAACTCTGGAACATTTACACAATGGAACACTATGCAGCAGAAAGAAAGGAGTTCCTACCCTTCACAACAATATGGATGGAACTAGAGAGCATTATGCTAAGTGAAATAAACCAGGCATTAAAGGTAAATACCATAGGATCTAACCTATAAGTGGAACCTAATCAACAAAACAAATAAGCAAACAAAATATAACCAGAGACAGTAAAATAAAGAACAAACTGACAGTAACCAGAGGGGAAGGAAGAGGCAAATAATGGAGGGAGGAAGGGAAAGATTTGTCAAGCACCATGTATAAAGGACCCATGGACAAAGCCAAAGGGGTTGAGATTGAGGGTGGGAGGTGGAGTGGGGGAAAATTGTGGTGGGACAATGGAGACAATAGTATTTGAACAACAGTTAAAAAATGATTAAAAGAAAGAAATCAATGGGCTTTTTGTATACCAACAATGAACTATCAGAAATAGAAATTAAGAAATAAATCCCATTTGCCACAGCAACGACAACAACAAAAAAATAAAGTACTTAGGAATAAATTTAACCAACCAGATAAAAGACCTGTACTCAGAAAACTATAGAACACTGAAAAAAGAAATTGAGAAGATACAAATAAATGGAAACATATAACCTATTCATGAATTGGAAGAATTAACATCATTAAAACATCCATACTATGCAAAGCAATCTATAGTTTTAAAACAATTCCTATTAAAAATACCAGTGGCATATTTCACAAGTCTAGAACAAATACTCTGAAAATTATATGGAACCAGAATAAGCACAGCAATCTTGAGAAAGAAGAACAAAGTTGGAGATATCACAATACCTGATATCCAACTATACTACAAGGTGACTCTAACCAAAACAGTCTGGTACTGGCATAAGAACAGACACACAGATCAATGGAACAGAGTACAGACCCCAGAAATAAACCCATATCTCTATGATCAACTAATATTTGACAAAGAGGGCAGGAACACAAAATGGAGTAAAACTAACCTCTTTAATAAATGATGTTGGGAGCTGGGACAGGTACATCCAAAAAAATAAAACTAGACTACCAACTCATACCCTACACCAGAGTAAACGCAAAATGTACAAAACACTTAAATACAAGACGTGATACTGTAAAAATCCTACTGGAAAATATAGGTAGTAAAATTTCAGATATTTCATGTAGCAATATTTTTGCTGATATACCTTCTAGGGCAAGGGAAATAAAAGAAAAGATAAACAAATGGCCCTATATCAAATTATTAAACTTCTACACAGTTAAAGAAATGATCAGCAAGATGAAAAGAGAACCAGCTGTATGGGAGAACATATTTGCCAATGATATATGAGACAAGGGTTTAATCTCCAAAATATATAAAGAACCTACATGACTCAACACCATGGAAGACACACAATCCAATTAAAAAACAGGCAGAGGACCTGAAGAGGCATTTCTTCAATAAGGACATACAGACGGACCCAGAGACACGCGAAAAATGCTCAACATCACCAGGCATCAGAGAGATACAAATTAAAACCACGATGAGATACCATTTCACCCTGGTCAGAATGGCCATCATTAGCAAATCAACAAATAACAATTGCCAGTGAGGATGTGGAGAAAAGGGAACCCTAGTGCACTGTTGGTGGGAATGTAGACTGATGCAGCCACTGTGGAAAACAGTATGGAATTTCCTCAAAAAATTAAAAATGGAACTGCCTTTTGACCCAGCCATTCCACTCCTGGGAATATACCCTAAGAAGCCTGAAACACCAATTCAAAAGAACTTATGCAGTCCCATGTTCATAGCAGCATTCTTTACAACAGTCAAATGTTGGAAAAAGTCTAAGTGCCCATCAGTGGATGAATGGATTTAAAAACTGTAGTACATTTACACAATGAAATACTACACAACAGAAAGAAAGAAGAAAGAATTTCTACCTTTTGTGACACCATGGATGGTACTGAAGGCTATTATGCTAAGTGAAATAAGGCAGTCAGTGAAAAACAAATATCATACTATCTTGCTTATAAGAGGAATCTAATGAACAAAATTAACTTAAGAGCAAAACAGAACCAGAGACTTGGAAACAGGGAGCAGACAGCTGCCAGAGGAAAAGGGGAGTGGGGAGAATGGTGGAAACAAGGGGAAGGGATTAAACAAAACATGTATGAATGACCCATGAACATGGACAATAGTGCAAGAATGGACTATGGGAGCAGAGGTGGGCTGGATGGAGAGGACAAAAGGGGAAAATTTGGGAAAACTATAATATAATGAACAAGAAAAATAATAAAAATACAAAGGAACAAATAAAAACAATAATATGAAATCAATATTTGGGTGATAGAGAAAAAAGCAGTAATAACAGAGAAATTTATATCATTAGAGGCCTATCTCAAAAACCAACCAAAAATATCTCATGTATGTAACCTAACAATTCACCTTAGAAAAATAAAAAACAAAGCTCAAAGTCAATAGAAGGAAGGAAATAATAAAAATTAGAGTGGAATTAATGAAATAGAGGACAAAAAGGCAATTGAAAAAACTAATGAAACAAAGTTAGTTCTGTAAAAAGATTAATAACCTCTTGCTAGACTCACTAAGAAAAAGAGAAAAGACTAAAATAAACAAAATCAGAAATGAAAGAGGAGAAATTACAGCAGACACCAAAGAAATACAAAGGACTATATAAGAATACTATGTAAGGTTTTACAGTACCAAATTCTATAACCTAGAAGAAATGGATAAGTTCTTAGAAATACATTAACCTTCCTACACTGAATCATGAAGAACTAAAAAATCTAAAGACATCGATCAACAGTAAAGAAATTGAAACAATCATCAAGAACCTCCCCAAAAGGAAAAGTCCAGAACCCGATGGCTTTACTAGTGAATTTTACTAAATATTCAAAGAAAAATTAATACCTATCTTTTTCAAAATCTTCCAAATAATTGAAGATTTAGAATATACAGCTTAACTCATTTTACATGGTCATCATTATCCTCATAACAAAATCTGACATGGACAACAAACACAAAAAAGAAAATTACAGACCCCTATCTCTGATAAATATTGCACCAAAAATCCTAAACAAAATACTAGTAAATCAAATACAGAAATAATACATCATGATCAACTTGTGTTTATTCCAGGGTCACAAGGTTGCTCAACATATTCAAATCAATTAATCTGATATACCACATTAACAAAATAATAGATAAAAGGTATATGATCATATTAATAAATGTTTAAAAAGCATTTAAAAGATACACCATCTATTTTATTAAACACTCAAAACAGTATAGAAGAAAAGTATACCAACATAATAAAGGCCATATATTACAAACACACTACAAATATCATACTCAATCATGAGAAAATAAAATCTTTTCTTCTAATGTCTGAAACAAGACAAGAATGCTCACTCTCACTTCTGTTATTCAACTTAGTACTGGAAATCCTCGCCAGAGTTAGGAAAAATAAATAAATAACGGCCATATAAATTGGGAATGAAGTAAAATTATCACTTTTTGAAATGACATGATTCTTTGTATAGAAAATGTCAAAGTCTCTACCAAAAAGCTATTAGGAACAAAAAACAATAAAGCGAAGCTTCAGGATTCAAAATCAATGTACAATAATTCATTGCATTCCTATATATTAACAATGACATTTTAGAGAAAGAAATTTAAAGATCCATTTATAATTACAACAAAAATAATAAAATACCTAGGAATATACTTAACAAAGGATGTGAAAAATTATACACTAAAAACTACAAGATGTTATTGAAAGAAGTGGAAAGGCATTTTATGTTCATTGATAGAAGGGTCGATGTAGTTAAAATGACCATATTACACAAAGCAATATACAAATTTAATGCAATCACCATAAATTTTCAATGACATTTTCAAAGATACAGAACAAAAATCATCAAGTTTCTATGGAGAAAAAAAAAGGCTGAGTAGCTAAAACAATCTGAAAAAAGAAAAAAATCTAGAGGTGTCACACTCTCTGACTTCATATCATACTACAAAGGTACAATAATCAAAACAGTAGGATATTGGTCAAAAAAATAAACAAACCAGACATGCAGACCAGTGAAACATAATTAAGAGCCCAGAAATAGATTCCCGTGTATATGGGAAACTAATTTTCAACAAAGAAACCAAAAACATGCAATTGAGAAAAGAAAGCCTGTGCAGTAAATGGTGTTAGGAAAATTGGAAAGCCACTTGCTAAAGAATGAAACTGGACTGCTAACTGTCACCATACACAAAAATTAACTAAAAATGGATCAAATGGACCTGAATGTAAAATGTGAAACAGTACAATACATAGGAGAAAACATAAATAGATACTAGACTTAGGAACCTTTGTCTCAGGAGGATTTTATGAATCTGACTCCAAAGGCAAGAGAAGTAAAAGCAAAAATAAATAAGACTATATCAAACTAAAAAGCTTCTGCACAGCAACAACAAAACCAACAATAAAACAAAAATAAATCAGCTGAAGAAGATACAGTCATACCTCAGTATTCATGGGCTTCAGAACTCGTCAAACCCTGTACTCACCCTATTTTGATGAGAAAAAAATGTTCCATCTTTGGCACTTGCTCAGGACTTGTTGCACTTCCCAGGACTTGTATGAGTCACGACATTGCCGCACAAGAGAAAATGCTTCATCGTTCAGTACTCATCAGTTTTGGCACACATCATGAATTCCAGAATAAATTAACGATGAGTTTGAGGTACCACTGTATTCACAAATAATACATCCAAAAAGGGTATAAAATCCAAAATGTATAAAGCATTCATACTGTGAAACAACAATAAATTAAACAGACAGTCCAATTAAAAATGGGTGGAGCAGAGACAAAAGATGGTGGCGAGGTAGGTGTAAGTGGATCCCAGTTCTCCCTGTGCCCAGCTGGGACATCTAGCTGATCTTCTGAGGAACAGAGTTAACAGCCAACGGAATCCCACCTTATATGAAGTTTGGAGGCCAAAAATTATAGAGGACATTGAAAAACAGACGGTGAGGAGATTTCATTAGGACTCTGAGATCCCTGGAATCTGCACAGGGACGTAGGCAGCTATGGCTCCCAGCCTGGTGCCTGCCACGGGATATGGGGAGGAGAGTTAAATCACCAGCTCCCTCCCCTACCAGAGCAGAAAGGGCTTCCCAGCACCACGAGGGACCTGGATGTTTTAAGTTGCTGAAGCAAATAGAGATGAAGTGGGACACACAGAGGTGGTGTACATCCGCTGGCACTGTGGACTCTGGCTAGGTGATTACCAGAGAAATTGGGGAGTAGGTTGACACCTGGAGAAGGGAGGAGTTGGGGCATGTGGGACCCGGACCTGGACAGTCTCCAGTCTGGTTAGACTGATGGGCTGTGTGAAAAGCGAGGAGATTGTTAACAATGGCAGGATTAAACAAGAGGCCTTTCCTTAAACAAACAAACAAAAAAAAGCTTGTAGCTGCTTTGCAAGGAAATCTTGTGCAGCAGCTGGCTTGTCCAGAGGTAATTTGAGCTGCACAACCAACCTCGGCTTAGGCCTCTCATCCAACAGGGGATTCGAGCGCTTGACACTTGACTGAGGCAGCTTGCCAGGCAACTGAGTTGTGCCACTCACCTGGAGGCTGACTGGTCCTGCTCAAGGACCCACCCGCCCTGAGGCTGATTTGAGCCACGTGCTGGAGCTTGACCCATGCTACTTGCCAAGAGGCTGAGTGACACCACACGCCTGGCAGCTGACTGGCACTGCATGCCAGGCGGTGGGCTCCAGCCACTGTGGGATAGCAAAGAGCAAGGAGGAGGCACACTGCACGGACCTCAGCACAATTGGTGGATTAAAGGTAAAGGCCTGACACAGATGGAGAGTGGGGACCTGGCAGCTCACGGAGCACCTGGGCTGGAGGCTGAGCAACTGTGAATATTGTAGTGCAGACCTGGCCCCCATCCTCACAAAACCATAGGAAGGGAGAAAAGTGAAGCCCAGCTCCCCTCTTCCTGTGAGATCCAGGAAGACCAGCAGAACTTGCTCAACTGGTTTAAAGTCAGCAGGAGACTTATTTCTTTTTCTTTCCTTTAGGACTGTTTTTTTTTAATCCCCCAGTGAGACAATAAGACCTGGAATTGTGAAAGGTCCAGAGACTGATCTAAAGAGGGAGCACATGGCTAACCCCCAAAACCAAGAAACTAATACAAATTTCACTTTGCTATCCCATAGAACTGGTACCTTATTGTTTATTTGTATTATTATTATTTTTTCATTATTTTTACTTCCTTTATTTTATTAGTATTTTTAAATTTCTCTTCTTTCTGTTTCATTTTATTTCTCTGTTTAGTTGTATTGTTTGACTGGTTTTCCTTATTCTCTTTCATATTGTATTTTAATTTTCCTTCTTTCACTTCACTCATGTTCCAATAACATATTACTCTTGAACATGTATTTTCTATTCTTGTTATCTAAATCATATATTTCTTATCATAGTATTGTTGTTCCAGTATTATTGTAAATAATTGTTGTTCCATACAATTGTAAATACTACACAGCAACCCTCCCTGATCTTAGTCCTTTTCACTTTATTCCTGAGTTTTATTATTGTTGTGGTTAACTCTATTCACTTGCACACTATGACTATTTTCTATCCTTTCCTCTCACTATGTCTCATTATCTAACTTTGCACAAGCACTCTGTTTTCTGGATTCAGCTCATAATCCTCCTCCCCTCTAACAGGAGTCTTAAATCTCTTTCACCTTTTATAAAAAGTGGCTAGTTGGGTGAAATATCATAGGTAATGCTAAAATTATCCAAAGAATCTCCTTTATCTTCTCTACTTATTGGTACTTTAAATCCCATAGAATATTCTCCCTCTGTCTTAATCCATTTTGCCTACCTCTTGCCACTGATCACATACAAGAATAGGCGGGAGCTGTAAACATCAGTATACCTGCTGGAGGAGAGAAACCACCAACAAAGGAACAACCAAATGGTAAAGACCCAAGTACAACAAGAGAGCCCACACAAACAGAAGAAAGGGCAAGCCTAAAGCATCCAGACAGGGAAATCAAAGAGACCACACCACTGAATCCTATAGAATTCCTACCATAGAAGTTCACCCTACAAAGACAACTAGCAAAGCAAAACATCAGGAAGTGCAGAAACAAACAAAAAGAGTCACCTGAAGTGGGGAGACAAAAAAAGAACCTTCAGTCAAAAGGGATGTAAGACTCCCCACTAAAACAGCTAAAAGAAATGGAGGTAAGCAAACTATCAGATATAGAATTTAAAATAATTTAAATAGACAACTACAAGGAAGTGAGTGAGAACTACAACAGCATGAAAGGAAATACAAACTATGAACAAAAACCAAAGAAATGAACAATAAAATCTCACAAATAAAGAACACACTAGAAGGAATTACAAACAGGCTGGATGAAGTGAGAACCAAATTAGTGTGCTGGAAACCAAAGTGGAGAGAAACACCAGGTAGAGAAACTGCGTGAAAAAAGACTAAAAAATATGAACATAGCGTAAGAAAACTCCAAGATAACAAGAAATGCAACAACGTTCAAATCATAAAAATACCAGGAGAAGAAAAGGAACAAGGGATAGAAATGCTGTTTGAAAAAATAATGACAGAAAACTGTCTGAACCTGGAAAGGGAAAAAAAATGCAAGTTCAGAAAGCAGAGAAAGGCTCAACCAATATGAACCCAAAGAGGCCAACTCCAAGCCATATCATAATAAAAATGCCAAATATTAAAGGCAAAGAGAGAATCTTAAAAGCAACAAGGGAGAAACAAGAAGTAACATACAAAGGGGCTCTGATGAGGTTAGCAGCTGATTTCTGAACAGAAACACTCCAATTCAAGACAGAATGGCAAGAGATATATAAAGTAATGAAAAACAAAGGCCTACAACCAAGATTACTCTACCCAGAGGAGCTCTCAATTAAAATGGAAGGTGAAATAAGGACTTTCCCAGACAAAAGAAGGCTGAAAGAATACATCTTCACCAAATCAGCCCTACAAGATTTACTAAAGGCACTACTAGAAGAAGAGAAAGGAAAAAAGTGAAAGAGAGAGGAACACAGATACAAAGGAGGGAAATGAACAAATGCCTTTTAATAATAACCTTAAATGCTAATGGATTAAATGCTCCAATTAAAAGACATGGGTACCTGAATGGATAAAAAACATGACCCAAACATATGCTGCCTACAAGAGACCCACTTCAGAACAAAAGACCTACATAGATTGAAAGGAAAGGGTTTGAAAAAATATTCCAAGCAAATCAACAGGAAAAAAAGCTGGGTAGCAATACTCATATCAGACAAAATAGACTTCAAAACAAAAGTCATAAAAAGATACCCATAAGTACACATCATAATACTCAAGGGAAGAGTCCATGAAGAAGACATAAATATTATAAACACATATGGAACCAACATAGGAGCGCCCAAATGCATAAGGAAAATCTTGGAGGACTTCAAGAAAGATATAGACAGCAACACAATTTTACCAGGGAATTTTAATACCCCACTGTCAAAAATGGATAGATCTTCCAAGCAAAATATCAACCAAGATGTTGTGGCATTGAAAAATGTCCTAGATCAAATGTACTTAACTGATACACATAAAGCCTTTCATCTGAAAGAAACAAAATACACATTCTTTTTACATATACAAGAAATATTTTCAAAGATAGACCATATGATAGAACACAAAACAAACCTTAACAAATTCAAAAAATTGAAATCATATCAAGCATTTTCTCAGGCCACAAGTGACTAAAACTAGAATCCAATCCCAAGGAAAAAACTCAAAAACACTCAAACTCATAGAGAGTGAATAGCATGCTGTTAAACAAAGAATGGGTCGGGAATTAGATCAAGAGAGAAATTAAAGTTTCCAGAAACAAATGAAAATTAACTCACAACAATCCAAAACTTATGGGACACTGAAGGCAGTCCTGAGAGGGAAGCTCATAGACATATAGGCCTACCTAAAAAAGATAGAAACATTTTAAATAAACAACGAAACCCTACATATACAAGAACTGGAGAAACCACAACAAAGACAACTCAAAACAAGTATAAGGAAGGAAATAACCAAGATCAGAGCAGAATTAAATGACATAGAGACAAAAAGCACAATTCTAAGGATCACTGAATCCAGGAGCTGGTTCTTTGAAAAGATAACAAAATAAACAACCTTTAAGCAGGCTCATCAAGAAAAAAAGAGAGAAAGGACCCAAAGAAACACAATCAGAAATGAAAGAGGAGAGATTACAACTCATACCAGAGAAACACAAAGGATTGTAAGAAAGTACTACAAAGAAATACAGGCCAAGAAATTTGAAAACCTAGGTGAAATGGACAAATTTCTAGAAAAATATGATCTTCCAAAACTCAATGAAGAAGAAGCAGAAAGCCTGAATAGAGCAATAACAGCTGAAAACATTGAAGCAATATTAAAAAAAACTCCCACACACAAAAGCCCTAGACCATATGGTTTCACAGGAGAATTCTATAAAACATTTAAAGAAGAGATAACCCTTATCCTCCACAGATTATTCCAAAAAAAATCAAGAAAGAAGACTCCCAAACTCTTTTTCTGAAGCCAACATCATCTTGATCCCAAAACCAGATAAAGACACAAGAAAGAAAGAAAACTACAGGCCAATATCGCTGATGAATATAGACGCTAAAATCTTCAACAAAATATTGGCAAACTGCATCCAGCAATACAGTAAGAAGATCATTCACCATGATCAAGTGGGATTCATCCCAGGGATGCAAGGATGGTACAATATTTGCAAACCAATAAACATAATACATCACATAAACAAAAGCAAAGACAAAAATCACATGATCATATCAATAGATGTGGAAAAAGCATTTGGTGTATGATTAAAACATTCAGTAAAGTGGGAATAGAGGGAACACTCCTCAACATAATAAAGGTCATAATTAGGAACCTACAGCCAACATCATACTCAATGGGAAAAATCTAAAAACTTTCCCACTAAGAACAGGACAAGGTTTCCCAACAAGACAAGGATGTCCACTTTCTCCTCTTCTATTCAACATTGTATTAGAAGTCCTAGCCACAGCAATCAGATAAGAAAAAGATATGAGGCATCTAAATTGGAAAAAAGGACACAAAACTGTCATTGTTTGCAGATGACAAGATAGTGTACATAGAAAATCCTATAGAGTCCACCAAAGACTGCTCAACCTAATAAATAAATTTCACAAAACAGTGGGATACAAAGTCAATATTCAGAAATTAAAGGCACTTTTGTATGCCAACCATGAATTATTGGAAACAGAAATCAGAAAAAAAATCCCATTTAATAGAGCAACAAGAAAAATAAAATGCCTAGGAATAAACCTAACCAAGGAAGTAAAAGACCTGTGCTCAGAAAACTACACAGTACTGAAGAAAGAAATTAAGGAAGACACAAACAAATGGAAGTATATACCATGTTCATAGATTGGATGAATCAACATCATCAAAATATCCATACTCCCAAAGTAATTTATAGATTCAATGCAATACTTATAAAAGTACCAATGGCACATTTCACAGATGTAGAACAAACACTTCAATAATTTATATGGAACCATAAATGATTCCAAATAGCTGAAGCAATTTTGAGGAAGAAGAAAGTAGGAGGGTCATAATATCTGATGTCAAACTAAATTACAAGGCCATGGTTATCAAAACATCCTGGTACTGGCATAAGGACAAACACAGACCAATAGAACAGAAGAGAGAGCCCAGAAATAAACACAAGTCCCAATGGTCAATTAATATTTGACAAAGTGGACAGCAGCATAAAGTATAATAAAAATAGCCTCTTCAACAAATGGTGTTGGGACAGAGAGCTACATGCAAAAAAAATGAAACTAGATCAACAACTTACACCATACAAAAAAATAAATTCAAGGTGGGTAAAAGACTTAAATATGAGTTATGACACCATAAAAGTCCTTCAGGAGAATATAGGCAGGAAAATCTCAGATATTCCACTCAGCAATATTTTCATTGATATGTCCCTTAGTTCAAGGGACATAAAGAAAAGAATAAACAAATGGGATCTCATCAAAATAAAAAGCTACTACATGGCTAAAGAAAACAGCATTAAAATGAAAGAGAACCAATCATATAGGAAAATATATTTGTCAATGATACTTTGGACAAGGGTTTGATCTCCTAAATATATAAAGAACTCACACAACTCCACTCCAAAAAGACAAGCAATCTAGTTAAAAAAATGGGCAAAGGACTTCAGCAGATGCTTCTCCAAAGGGAACATACAAAGGGTCTAGAGGCATATGAAAAGATGCTCAGTATCACTAGCCATCAGAGAGATGCAAATTAAAACCACAAGGAGATATCACTTCACCCCGGTCAGAATGGCCATCATAAACAAATCAACATAAAATTGCCAGTGAGGATGTGGAGAAAAGGGAACCCTAGTGCATTGTTGGTGGGAATGCAGACTGGTGCAGCCACTGTGGAAAACAGTATGGAATTCCCTCAGAAAACTAAAAATGTATGTGCCTTTTGACCCGGCAATTGCACTGCTAGGATTATATCCTAAGAACCCAGAAACACCAATCCAAAAGAACCTATGCACCCCATTGTTCATAACAGCACAATTTAGAATAGCCAAGTGCTGGAAGCAACCTAAGTGCCCATCAGTAGATGAAAGGATCAAAAAACAATGGTACATTTACAAGAGGGAATACTACACAGCAGAAAGAAAGAAGGAGTTCCTATCCTTTACAACAGCATGGATGGAAATGTGGAGCATTATGCTAAGTGAAATAAGCCAGGCAGTAAAAGACAAATACCCATATGATCTCACCTTTAACTGGAATCTATTCAACAAAACAAAGAAACAAGCAAAATATGACTAGAGACATTGAAATTAAGAACAAACAGACGGTAACCAGAGAGGAGATAGGAGGAGATAATGGGGGGGGGGGGG
>PVKM010002641.1:0-20101 GCA_004027735.1 Carollia perspicillata | reverse complement strand
TTATAATAAAAATGCAAATGAAAACCATACTGAGATACCACCTCACCCTTGTTAGAATGGCCATTATCAATGAGAAATAACAAGTATTGTAGAGGATTTGGAGAAAAAGGAACCCTCATTTACTGCTGATGGGAATGTATAATGGTAGAGCCACTATGTAAAACATTATGAAAGTTCTTTAAAAAATTAAGAATAGATTTACCATATGACCCAGCAACCTTTCTTCTGGGTATCTACCCAAAATAAACTGAAAATATTTTTGTAAAGATATATACTCTTATAATTTTGCAACATTATTTACAGTAGCCAAGACAGGGGTATAACCCAAGTGTCCTTTGATGGGTGATTGGACAAAGATGTGATACATATGTACAATGGAATACTACTCAGCCACAAGATGAAATACTGCCACTTGAAGCAACATGAAAGATCTTGAGAGTATTATGCTAAGCAAAATAAGTCAGATGGAAAAGGACAAGAACAATATGATTCCACTCATATGTGGAAAATAAAACAAAGAGCAACAAATGAACAAATAAAACAAAACAAAAACTCATTGACCCTGACAATAGTACAGTAGTTACCAGAGTCTGGAAAGGGGGATGGAGGGAGGTCAAAGAGATTAAAGTGGGACAAATATATAGAGATGGAAGAAGACTAAACTTTGGGTGGTGAGCACAGATGATGTATTGTAGAATAATACACTTGAAGCTTATATAATCCTCTTAACCAATGTCACCCAAATAAATTTAATTTAAAAAACACAAGAAAAAAGATCATATATCTTTATCACTGTTAAATTTGCCTACTAATTTCCGGCCCATACCAGATATCAATTTCACTTTTATTACAAAGACAGCAAAAAAATGCTCTTTTATTATTGAAGTTATTGGTTTAGCATTTACCCACATTTTTCAGACTGTAAGATGCACCTTTTACATTTTTTGCTTCAAATTTTTCCCCCTATTTTCCTCCTCTGAAACCTAGGTGTGTCTTATGGTGTGGATCCCAGTGCACCTAGGTTTTAGAGGAGGAAAATAGGGGGGGGAAATTTAAAGTAAAAAATGTGGTCAAAATGTGTGTCTTATAGTTAAAAAAACATGGTATATCTCACTACGATTAACATGTGATTTATATCTTGAATTTAAAAAAAATAATGTTAAGCCATTTTATATTAAAAAAACATTGCTGTGGGAGGGGATGGATGGAGGTAGCAGAGAATATGGGGGGATAAATGGAAAAAATACAATATCATTTAAAGAAAAACTGAGGCCAGAAGATATATATACCCATACACTCCCTCTGCCCCTGCACATGGTTTCCCCCAATTAACTTCTTGCATTAGTGTGGTACATTTGTTACAGTTAATGAACCAACATTAACACATTGTTAATAAAATCTTCAGTTTACATTTGGGTTCACTCTTTGTGTTGTACATTCTGGGTATTGACAAATGCATAATGATATGTATCTATCATTATAGTATCATACTGCCCTGAAAATCTGTGTTCCACATTTCATCCATCCTCTACCTCCTCCACTACTCCCCAAACCCCTGACACTTACTAATCTTTTTACTGTTCACCTTTTCTAAAAATTTCAGGTATCATATGGTATATATAGCCTTTCAGACTTCCTTCTTTCTCCTACCAACATGCATTTAAGGTTTTGAATGTCTTTTTGTCGATTGATAGTATATTTCATTTTAGTATGGAATAATGTTCCACTCAAAGGTTTTTATTGTCCTCTTCTTCCTCTTCTTTTTCTTCCTTGTCTTTCTCCTCTTACTCTCTATCATCATCACCATCATCATCATCATTATCATCACTATATGCCAGGCACTATTCCAAGGGCTTTATATATATTAATTTATTTAATGCTTACAACAAATTTATAAGGAAGATACTAGTAATATACCTATTTTACAGATAAGACAGAGAAAATATTTTATTGAGGAAATAAACTTGCCCTGGCTGGTGTGGCTGAGTGGATTGAGTGCTGGCCTGTGAGCCAATGGGTCACTGGTTCGATTCCCAATCAAGGCACTTGCCTGGGTTGTGGGCCAGGTCCCCTGTAGGGGCCACGTGAGAGGCATCCACACATTGATGTTTTTCTCCCTCCCTTCCCCTCTCTCTAAAGATAAACTTTAAAAAAAGAAAGAAAGAAGCTTAAGTAATTTGCCCAAGCTTACAAACCTAATAAATGGTAGAACTATATTTGATCTTGGGTAGTCTGGCTTTAGAGTGCATGCCTTTAACCACTATACTATAGTGCTTCATGTAAAAATGTCTAAAATAATTTTCAGTACTTAATTCTGTAATTAATTCACAATACTATACTGAATATAAAATTATATATACACAAACACACCATATATATGTATATATGTATATATATAATTGAATCAGATATGCTGTTTATTATTCCTCAGGAATAGTAGCTCATCTGTCTATATATTATTTTCCTTCACTTCAGTAAATACGTAATGAAAGTATCTTTCCCCAAATCAGTAATGTGCATTTGCATAAGTATAATTGATAACATCTATAACTGGGCTCAGCATCTAATCCTCAATTCATGTTTAATTCTCCTTATTCTATGCTATTTCCATAATACTTCAGATATTTTCATCAAACTTACTTTTTAACATTACTGTAAAAATTAAGATGTTAATTTTAAAAGATTATAAATATTTCAGACTAATAACACTGGGCCTGCTTACACTCCCACTGTTGTGAAAGGTCCTTGGACAGCTAATGCTTTGGTCGCAACACTGCTTCTCCTGGGCAAAGCCATAACCTGCTAAGCAGCTCCAGCTGGAAAACCACTCTTGAAATACTGTTTATAGATTTCACTGACAGTATTGGAGTCATTTATGTCAGCCAGAAAAAGTTGTTTGTATCACATTAGTGAAATCACAACATGTTGCTTTCAGAATTTCACCCATGTTTATAAAAACTTACTTAGCTTCCACCAACCATCCTGGAATAAGTGCCATTTGAAGGGTTCATACCTAGCTATCCTAAAGTGAAGATAGTTCAGCAGACTAACTGAGCATGACTGTAGGGACCAATGACCCCTGGGGTTTTCACAGTGCTAACCACCTTTGTAATCAAGGACAACATGGCTAATAATTTTCTCTTGTGGGCCCCTCTGAAAGCACAAGCCCATATACCTTCAATGTCTTCTCCATAACCCCCACCCCAGCCCTAAGCCATCAAGCTTCTAACATTAATATGTAAATTTATTATGGGGTTTCAATAACTACTTAGATCATGGAAAATTACACTAGGTCAGGTCACTAAGAGCTTAATGTTTAAGTTCTATATTTTGATATTAATGTACATTTAATAAGGATATGGATGAAAGAAGGGGAATATTGTATCCATGAATGATTATTTCTTTACTCCATTACCCCCAGAAAAACACGGTAATTTTTCAGTGGCTTGAATTCTCATTGAATTTGGGATTCTGTAGAATGAGACCATAGGAAGAATTGGTGAATAAAGGCAAATACAATTAGCCCTGGCTGATGTGATTCAGTGGATTGAGTGCTGGCCTATGAACCAAAGGGTCTCTGGTTCAATTCCCAGTCAGGGCATATGCCTGGGTCAGGTCCCCAGTAGGGGCACACAAGAGGCAACCACACATTGATGTTTCTCTCCCTCTTTCTCCTTCCCTTCCCCTCTCTAAAAAAAATAATAACAATAAATAAGTAATTTAAAAATGGCAAATACAATTATAAAATAGAGCCTGGTCCTCAGACAAATTACTACTAGTGAAGAAATAGGTACTCTCACTCTGAATTGCTAGAACAATTTGATCTCTATAATTTGTTATTTCTTCAAAGTACCTGAAGAGTTAGTATATATTGCTCAGAAGTATAATGAGGAATTAAAAAAACAAAATCATTTACACCAATTATGGATAATAGAGCAATTCAAGAATATACTCTCTATGATTACTTAAGAATGAACACAACTGTCAATATTATATCTAACTCATAATAAATGTTATTGCTGAAGATAACTGATATAAAACTTGACCATGGCTATAAACTGCTCATGGTAGAATTTAGATCTGCATTAAAAAACTTTTTTAATTTAAAAAGGAGGAAAAAATGATCCAGGAAAATTGGACTTAGGAAATATAACTGCAGGTAGGTAAACACAGTTTGCCTCCTTGCTCAACCACAGCAAAAATTATGAGACTACAAAACAAATATCACCAGAATTGTCAGAAAATCAAACTGTATGGAAGCCTGACAACCAAGGAATTAAACAAGTCACATTCATCCGCACAGGTCAGAGGGGAAGAGATACGGAGACCTATGGAGAGTCATGGAGATGCAGAATGGGTAATGCAGCACCCACAGGTAGCGAATGAAAATCAGGAGGGATACCTCAGGAGCAAGGGATCCCAGGCCTACACCAATCCACCCAGCCCAGGGTTCCAGTGCCAGGAAGATAAGTCCCCATAACTTCTGGCTATAAAAACCAGTGAGGGATAGGGCAGCAAAAGACACTGTGAGATTCTCAGGAGTCTCTTTTTTAAAATATATTTTATTGATTATGCTATTACAGTTGTCCAATTCTCCCCCCTTTATTCCCCTCCACCTGCACACCCCTCCCACCAACAATCTCCCTGATTTAGTTCATGTCCATTGGTCATAAATATAAGTTCTTTGACTTCTACATTTCCTATACTATTCTTAACCTCTCCCTGTCTATTTTCTACCTGCCATCTATGCTACTTATTCTCTGTACCTTTTCTCCCTCTCTCCTCCTCCCACTCCCCTGTTGATAATCCTCCACATGATTTCCATTTCTGTGGTTCTGTTCCTGTTCTAGTTGTTTACTTAGTTTGTTTTTTGTTTTTTTTTAGGTGTGGTTATTAATAACTCTGAGTTTGTTGTCATTTTACTGTTCATATTTTTTATCTTCTTTTTCTTATTAAATCCCTTTAACATTTCATATAAGGGCTGTGTGATGATGAGCTCTTTTAACTGGACCTTATCTGAGAAGCACTTTATCTGCCCTTCCATTCTAAATTAAAGCTTTGCTGGATAGAGTAATCTTGCATGTAGGTCCTTGCCTTTCGTAACTTTAAATACTTGTTTCCAGTCCCTTCTTGCCTGCAAGGTCTTTTTAAAGAAATCAGCTGACAGTCTTATGGGAACTCCGTTGTAGGTAACTGTCTCCTTTTCTCTTGCTGCTTTTAAGATTCTCTCCTTATCTTTCATCTTGGCTAATGTAATTATGATGTGCCTTGTTGTGTTCCTCCTTGAGTCCAACTTCTTTGGAACTCTCTGAGCTTCCTGAACTTCCTGGAAGTCTATTTCCTTTGTGGATTGGGGAAGTTCTCCTTCATTATTTTTTCAAATAAGTTTTCAATTTCTTGCTCTTCCTTCTGGTACCCCTATGATTCAGATGTTGGAACATTTAAAGATGTGCTAGAGGTTCTTAAGCCTCTCCTCATTTTTTTGAATTTTTCTTTCTTCATTCTACTCTGGTTGAATGTTTATTTCTTCCTTCTGGTCCACACTGTTGATGTGAGTCCTGGTTTCCTTCCCATCACTGTTGTTTCTCTGTACACTTTCCTTTATTTCACTTAGCATCACCTTTATTTTTTCATCTAATTTGTGACCATATTCAACCAATTCTGTGAGCTTCCTAATTACCAGTGTTTTGAACTGTGCATCTGATAGGTTGGCTATCTCTTCATCACTTAGTCGTATCTTTTCTGGAGCTTCAACCTATTCTTTTATTCAGGCAATTTTTTTTTGTTTGTTTCAGTATGCCTGTTATGTAGTAAGGGGTGGAGCCTGAGGTATTCACCAGGGTGGGGCAACTGAAGTCACTGTGTTGTGATGCTGTAGGGGGGGAGGAGTCTGAGAGGGGACAATTGCACCCGCTCCACTCTCTGCTGGTTTTCAGTCACTTTCCCTGCTACCTACAATCCAATTGGGCCCTTCTGGTGCTGATTCATGGGCAAGTGGGTTTGTGTATGTTCTAAGACCTTGTGGGTCTCTTTAACAAACTTTCCTGTGTGGCTGGGAGTTTCTCCCACTTCCACTCCAACCCTCACCAGTGTTTTCAATTGGAAGTTTGAGGCTTTATTTCCCCACTCGGAACCCTGGGTTGCTTGTCTGTCTCGCTCCCCAGTTGTTCCTCCCAGTTTATCTGCACATGAATGTGGGACTGCCCATGCCACCAGCAGCTGCCTCTCTGGGTCTTCCAGCTGCCACCTTGCTGGGAGTCCTCTCCACCCGGCTGCCCAGCTCCACCCCTCCTACTGGTCTGGATGAATGCTTCTTCTTTAACTCTTTGGTTGTCAGACTTCCCGTACAGCTTAATTTTCTGTCAGTTCTTGTTTTTTTTTTTTTTAACTGTTGTTGTCCTTCATTTGGTTGTGCGAGGAGTTACAGTGTGTCTACCTATGCCTCCATCTTGGCCAGAAGTCCAGGAGTTTCTTTTTAAAGGGCCCACAACTGACTTCGGTCTTTTGTAGATTTACTCCCTCTGGACTTCAGTACCAGGGCAGCAGCTGAAAGGGCACCAGTGCCATATGGGGAGGAAATTAAGCATCTAGTATTAGAGTGAATGCTGGGAACAGCTTCCTCCTGGAAAAAAGTCCAGAGGTCAGGCAGTGGCATTGTCCTCTTTCTGAGCCCTCCCCCACATAGAACCAAGAACAGGGACACCATTTCAGAGACTTCATCAACCTGGTTCACACAGGGTGCTCTGCCTCATGGATTACTTAAGGCTTTGCCCCATCCAACTTACAGGTTCACTTTTCTACACTAGGCCATGTTACTAAGTCAAGGAGTCAAAGCAGCTTTATCTAATACACAGAAACAAATATGGGGGGGCTTCCAAATGGAAGAGACAAAGAAATATGGTCCAAATGAAAGAACAGAACAAAACTCCAGAAAAAAACAAACAAAATGGAGATAGAAAATCTATCACATGCAGAGTTCAAAACCCTGGTTATTAGGATACTCAAGGAATTCATTTGGGTACTTCAACAGCATAAAAAAAGACCCAGGCAGAAACAAAGGTTACACTAAGTAAAATAAAGAAAAATGTATAGGGAACCAAGAGTGGAGTGGATGGAGCCAAGAATCAAATCAGTGATTTGAAACATAAGGAAGAAAAAAAGCATTCAACAAGAATAGCAAGAAGAAAAAAGAATCCCAAAAAACAAGAATAGTCCAAGGAGCCTCTGGGACAACTTCAAACATACCAACATGCAAATCATAGGGTTTCTGAAAGGAGAAGAAAATGAGCAAAAAATTGAAAACTTACTTGAAAAGATAATAAAGAAAACTTCCCTAATTTGGTGAAGGAAATAGACAAACAAGTACAGGAAGCACAGAGAGTCCCGAACAAGATGGATACAAAAAGAACAACACCAAGGCAATCAAAATGCCAAAGGTTATCCCTGGCTGGTGTGGCTCAGTGGTTGAACTCTGGCCTGTGAATCAAAGGGTAACTGGTTTGATTCCCAGTCTAGGGCACCCACACATGTGTGCAAGAGGAAACCACACATTGATGTTTCTCTCCCTCTCTTTCTCTCCCCCTCTCTAAAAAATAAAATAAAATCTCTTAAAAAATGACAAAGGTTAGCCCTGGCTGGTGTAGCTCAGTGGATTGAGTGCAGGCCTGCGAACCAAACAACCGTGGTTTGATTCCCAGTTGGGGCACATGCCTGGGTTGCAGGCCAGTTCCCAGCAGGGGATGCACGAGAAGCAACCATACATTGATATTTCTCTCCCTCTCTCCTTCCCTTCTCCTCTAAAGATAAATAAATAAAATCTTTTAAAAAATGCCAAAGGTTAAAGATAAAGGGAAAATCTTAAAAGCAGCATGAGAAAAGCCAATACTTACCTACAAAGGAGTTTCCTTAAGACTGTCAGCTGTTTTCTCAAAAGAAACTTTGCAGGCTAAAAGAGACTGGCAAGAAGTATTCAAAGCATTGAAAAGCAAGGACCTACAACCAATATTGCTCTAGCCAACAAGGCTATCATTTGGAATGGAAGGGCAGATAAAGTGCTTCCCAGACAAGGTAAAGCTAAAGTTCATTATCACCAAGATATTGTTATATCAAATGCTAAAGGGTCTTATTTAAGAAAAAAAGAGATCAAAACTATAAATATACAAATGTCAATAAATTCACAACTATCAATAATTGAATCTAAAAAACAAACTAAGCAAACAAGTAGAACAGAAACAGAATCATAGCTATGGAGATCATTT
Organism: Carollia perspicillata; assembly: GCA_004027735.1. Taxonomy (NCBI): domain Eukaryota; kingdom Metazoa; phylum Chordata; class Mammalia; order Chiroptera; family Phyllostomidae; genus Carollia; species Carollia perspicillata. The sequence continues at coordinate 11,843 of PVKM010002641.1, read as the reverse complement.
AGATGGTTATCATTTAGGAGAGGAAAGGGTGAAAATGGGGAGAAAAGTGCAGGAATTAAGAAGCACAGACTGGTAGGTATAGAATAGACAGGGAAATGTTAAGAACAGTATAAGAAATGGAGTAGCCAAAGAACCTATAGGCATGACCCAGGACATGAACTAAGGGTGGGGGCCGGGGGTGGGAATTGCTGGAAGGAATGGAAGATACCAGATGGGGGTCTGGTACCAAAGGTACCAAAAGGGAAATTGGGATACTTGTAATAGCATAATCGAAAATATATTAAAATATATACATATATCTGCAAAAATAATGGGAGTATCATGGTGGAGTGTGAAAGCCCTTTTGTGTCTCCCCTTAAAGTTACAAGTTGAACAACTAGAATTCCACAAAGGATCCTCTATTCAACATGCAAACATGAGATCCATCCATACATCAGTACATCTGAAAGTGAGTATTTTGGAATGAGTAGGGGAGGCATGACATGGATGACAAAGATGAGGCCACAGATGTAATTCAGTTCAACACCCACCAGGATCCCAGCTGACATGGCAGCAGTGGAGGAGTCATCCTGTAGGCCTTACACTATGGCCCAGAGAGTAGGAGGAGAAGAACCAACATCCCTGCTTAAGAAGTAGGTTCCTGTTGTAGCAAAACACAGTGGCAGTAGCAAAGTCACAGCACAGTGGTCTGGCAGCCACTATCTCAAGGTGACCATTACCACCAAACAGGCAAATCCTCAGACTCTTGGTGAACATCACTGACAAAGAGACAAAGCTTTGGACTAATGGCAGCCATTACTAACAAAGAGAAAAAGTCACAGATTCACAAACCTGCTTCTCATTATCTACCATAGCAGTGGAACTTGGAAGAGGTAGCAAGATACCCCAGCTAGCATAGCATGGATGGCATTTATTGGTAACAAAGAGGAAATACCAGGGGCTCTCATACCCAGAGCATCATTTCCCACCACATTTTACATGGGGGTGCTCTTCTGAGGCAGAGGTGACTCACACACAGAGCGGAGACTCGCCATCCCAGGAAAGACATTTTCCAGTGACACTGCCTCACCAATTTCCCAGAAGGTTAAATATTACAAAGAAAACAAAAACTTGTGCTATATCACCATCTACTGGAAAACAAAGAAAGAGCAAAAGGGTACCTAAAGAATTAGGCAGAGAAACAATACATCAAATACCATAAATAACCAAGGTAACATAATAGCATAATAAGAAATTAAAGTCTTCAGAAACCAACCTCAAAGACATAAAGACTGTGATTTAAATGACAAAGAATTCAAAATTGCAGTTATGAAAAACTTAAATGAAATACAAGAAAGCTCAGAAAGTCCTTTACATGAGCTCAGGAATAAAATTAACAAAGAAAAGGAATACTTTACCAAGAGATTACAACTAAAAACAAAAACAAGAAGCAATGGAAATTTTGGATCTGAAGAACTCAATAAATGAAAGGGAGAATGCATTAGAGGCCATTAAAAGTAGAGCATACCAAATGAAAAAATTAGCAAGCTTAAAGATAGTAACCTAAAATCACTAGGTGGACAAAGAGAGAGAACCAAAAGTCTAAAAAATAACATAGCTTCAGGGAACTAACTAACTCCTTTAAAAAGAGCAACATAAAGATAATGAGTATACCAGAAGGAGAAGAGACTAGAAAGCCTACTCAAAGAAATAATTGATGAGTATTTCCCAAACCTATAGAAAGAAATGCACATTCAAATGTACAGAGGAAGACTGCAACGTACAAAAGAAATCCCATTAGATTATGATCAGATTTGTTCAGTAGAAACATTAAAAGCTGGGAGAGAATGGAATAAAATATACAAAATATTGAGAGAAACCATCAGTGAAAAATAGTACATCCAGGAAAGTTACTTTTTACATATAAAGGAGACATAAAGGCTTCCTGAGACACACACTGAGGAATTTACTACCACAAGAACTACACACAAGAAATGTTGAAAAAAACTCTTCTAACTGAAACAATATGACAAAAATATACAAACTTCAAATAAGATGACAAACAGAGCTAAAATGAATTATATTTCAGAATCAGGTATTAAACATTTAATTATGATATAAAGATTAAGGGACTAAAGCATTAAAAATAACTATAACTTCATATGATATGAATACACAGCATAAAAAGGGTAATTCAGGAAAACAAAAACATAAAAGGAGAGGAGGAAAAGGACTGAACTACAGGTGAATGAAAGTAAGATGCAATAAAAAGAAAATGGACTATTGTAGGTATGAGACATTTTACACTAACCTAAAGGTAACCACAAAACAAAAAGATCACAGAGCAAACACAACACACAAAAAAAGAGGAAACAAAAAAAAATCACAGACAATCACCAAACTAAAATAGTAGACAGAAACACGAGGGACAATAAAAAATGGATATACAAAGTTTCCAGAACACAAAAGATAAAATAACAATAGCAAGTCCTCATATATCAATTATCAACCTAGATGTAAATGGATCAAACCCACCAATCAAAAGTCACAGAGTAGCAAGATAAATTAAAAAACAAGATTCAACTATATGTTACCCTCAAGAGAGGCATCTGAGCTCCAAAGACAAACAGAGGCTCCAAGTGAAAAGATGGAAGGTGCTACTACAAGCAAATGGCATCAAAAGAGAAGTGGGTGTACGCCCATACTTATATTGGATAAAATGATTTCAAGACAAAAAAAGGTACCAAGATACAAAGATGGACACTTTATAATGACAAAGGGAACAGTTCATCAAGGACACATAATACCTAATACATATGTACCAAACCTGGAAGCACAAAAATATATAAAACAATTACTTAAAGAAAGAAAAAGACAAAAATACAATTACAGTTAAACACTTGAATATCTCCTTATGAAAGGGACAGATTATCTACTCAAAGTCAATAAAGCAATATCAGCCTTAAGTGATAAATTAGACCAAATGGACTTCATCAACATTTATAGAGTTTCTATAATGACAGAGTGCACATTTTTGAAGAGCGCACATGGAGCGTTCTCAGAAATAGACCATAATTTAGGACACAAAACTACTCTCAATAAATTTAAGAGTGAAATCATACCAAGCATATTTTTCTCCCTACCACAATGGTATAAAAATGGAAATCAACTATAATAAGAAAGCTAAAAAAACACAAGTATGTGGAGATAAAACAATATGCTACTAAACAACAATTTAGTTGTTGTTTGATCCAACAACAATTGGATCAAAGAAGAAATTTTTAAAAGATCGAAAGATACAGAGACAAATAAAAAATACAACATACAAAAATTTGGGGGATAGCATAAAAATTAATATGAACAGGGAAGGTTATAGCATTATAGACTTCCCTTAGGAAACAAGAGAATGTCAAGGGATTACAAGGTGGCAATAGGGAGGGAGAAAATGGTGGCTTGGTAAGAGGGAGCTGATTCCACTTCCTCCTACACATGGGAGAGAAACCAGGCCGATCTACGGAGGAGCAGAGCAGGCAGCCAACAATACCACAACATATATGAAGATAGGAGATCAAAAATTGTAGTGGACATTGAAAAACCAGATGGTAAGGAGACTACTTTGGGACAATAGAGACCTAGAGATCCTCGCAGGGAGCAGGGAGGCTGCAACCCCAGCCCACAGCCCCTTGGGCCTACCTCAGGGAGCTGGGTCGTCACTCCCTCCCTGGCTAGGCAGGGTTGGAGCAACACTGGGGGGAGCCTGGATGCTTGAAATTTTAGAGAGCAATTTCAAGGATAGAGGTGCAAACACACGGGGGCTGTGAGAACCCACGCAGAGACCTGAAAAGAGTGTGCCCCGGAGTAGTGTGACCAGAGGCAGCCCTGCTGGGCACGTCCGCAAGGGAGAGTGAGCTTTGTAGAGCACCCGGAGACCTTGCTGCAATCCGGAGAGAGAGCGTGCCTCGGGTGACTTGGAGCCCGCACCTGGAAAATCCAGAATGGGTGCTCTCGCAGCCAGAGACAGTGAGATGGCACTGATAAATGCATAGCAATCATGCATGCGCAGGCGCATGGCAAAAAACTTGTGAGGCCGAGATAATCCCGGGCAGCCAGAGAAAACAGAAGGCTCAGATAAACCCAGAGCTGGGGCCCGCCGGAGATCAGAAGACTGCTGGATAAACTCAGAGGGGGCATGCCTGTGAACGGAGACTGGGAGACCCAGGGACCCAGAGAACACATCTATAAACCCGCCCTTCAGTCTGCTGCAGCCAGCAAAAACAGAAAAACCCATCTGATCAGTTTGAAACCAGCATAGGGTTTCCTTTATTCTTATTAATTTTAATTTTTATTTTTATTCTTTTTTGTTTTTGCTTATTTTTCTTTTTTTTTTTTGTTTTCCCTGGTGTGTAAGTGTGTATGTGTGTATTTGTTTGTTTGTTTGACTTTTCCAAAGAAATTTTTGATATTTTAATTTTAATTTTATTTTTTTAGGTCTTAATGCTTTTTACCTATTTTCTTCTTTCTTGTTTTATTCCTTCTTGCTTTCTTTCCAATTTTATCTCTTCTACCTTCCTTAATCTGCTTTCTTTTTCTTTTTTTTTTTAAATATGCACAACTGTGACAAAGAAAATCGGAACTGTGAAAAAACCAGAGTTGGTCCCAAAGAGGGGGCATCCTAACTGTTGAGACAGAAAAATTTCACTTTGCTATTACAAGGAACCTGCAAGATACTGCATATCTGCATCATTATTTCTACCTTACTATTATATCTTCTATTTGAATAATATTTTGGTATTCCTCTTCCTCCTGTTTAGTCTTCTTTGTTTGGTTGAGGATATTGTATCGAGTGAGAGGGTTCCCCTGTTCTCTCAGTCATAGTGTGTTGTTAATTTAATGTCCTTCACTTCACCTGTGTTCCATTAGCACACTACTGAAGGTCCGACACTCCTTATTCTTGGTACCTAGATTCCTTGGATTCTGTCATATGATTGTTGCTCTAATATTATTGTAAATAATAGCTGTTCCATACTATTGTAAATACTATACAACACCCCTCCAAGCTCCTTGCCTACTACACGGTTTTCTGAACTCTGTTATTGTAGCAGTTAACTCTATTCTCTCACTCACAACACCTATTTACTATCCTTTATTCTCACCTTACCTCAGACACTGACACCTCACAACCTCACTGCTTTCTAGATCTAACTCACAACCCTTCCCTCCCCAACAAGAGACTTACCTTCATTCCACCGTTTTTAAAAGTGACTTGTTGGGTGGAATACCATGGTTAATACTACACATAGCCAAAGAATTTCCTACCTCTTCTTTACTGGCTGCTACTGTAAATAACATAGAACACTCTCTTGCTGCCTTAAACCATTTTGCCTTACCCCTCCAATGGAATGCAAAGAACAATATGAGGAACCAGTGAACACTAGGATACCCAAGGAGACTGCACCACTGAACCTCACAGGTACTCCACCACAGAAGCTCACACCATAAAGCCAGAGAGCCAGATCAGATCAATTTGAGAAGCTCAGGCTAATAAGAAGAGTCTCACAAACAATGGGAAGACAAAGAAACAGTCCCCAAACAAAAGGGAAGGGCGGAAACCTCAGAAAGAATGCTAAACAAAATAGAGGCAACTCAACTATCACATGCTGAGTTCAAAGCAATGGTCACCAGGAAGCTCCATGAGCTCACAACCAACTACCAGAAACTACAAAGAAGCTACAATGAACTAGCTGCAAACTATATCAATATGAAAAAGGAAATAGAAAATATCAATAAGGGCCAAGAGGAAATGAAGAATACAATATTTGAACTAAAGAACACAGAGGAAGGAATCAAAAGCAGGATAGATGAAGCAGATCAGATCAGCGAGCTGTAGGACGAAATAGAAAAAAAAAAAAACACCCAGAAAGAGCAGGAAAAGGAAAAGAGGCTCACAAAAAAATGAAGAGGGATTAAGAGAAATACAACACAATATGAAACATAATAATATCCAATTAATAGGGATACCAGAAGGAGAAGAAGAAGAAAAAGGGATAGAAAACCAACTGTAAAAAGTAATGATGGAAAACTTCCCTAATCTGATGAGAGAGAAATAGTCACACAACTCCAATAAACACAGAGAGTCCCAATCAAGAGGAACCCAAAGATCCCCACTCCAAGACACATCATAATAAAAATGGCAAAATTCCAGGACAAAGAGAGCATCTTAAAGGCAGCAAGGGAGAAAAAAGAAATAACATACAAGGGAGCCCCAATAAGGTTAGCACCTGACTTCTCAATGGAAATCCTTCAAGCCAAAAGAGAATGGCAAGAAATATTCCAAGTAATGACAACTAAAGGACTACAACCAACTATACTTTACCCAGCAGAACTTTCAATCAAGATAGAAGGCCAAATAAGGAGCTTTTCAGACAAAAGAAGTCTAAAAGAATACACCTCCACCAAACCAGCTCTTCAAGACATGCTAAAGGGTCTTCTTTAAGGAAAGGAAGGAAAAGAGAGACAGAGAGAGAGGAAACACAGGTACAAAGTAGACAATGAATAAGAACCTATTAGTAATAACCTTAAATGTAAATGGATTAAACACTCCAATTAAAAGACAGAATAGCTGAATGGATAAGAAAGCATGACCCACACATGTGCTGCCCACAAGAGACCCACCTTAGAACAAAAGACCTACACAGATTGAAAGTAAAGGGCTGGAAACAAATATTCTAAGCAAATGGACAGGGAAAAAAGGCTGGGGTAGCAATACTCATATAAGACAAAATAGACTTCAAATAAAGAGCCATAAAGAGAGACCCAGAAGGTTGCTTCATAATACTCAAGGAAAGAATCCACCAAGAAGACATAAACATTGTAAATATTTATGCACCCAATGTAGGAGCATCCAAATACATAAAGAAAATCTTAGAGGACTTCAAGAAGGATATTGACAGCAACACAATTATAGTAGGAGATTATAACACCCCACTCTCAAAAATGGACAGATCCTCCAAATAAAATATCAACAAAGATGTTGTGACATTGTACAAAGCCCTAGATAAAATGGCCTTAACTTATATAGAAAGAGCCCTGCATTCCAAAGAAAATGAATACACATTCTTCTCAAATGCATATGGAACATTTTCAAAGATAGACCACATGACAGGACAAAAACAAGTCTCAACAAATTCCAGAAAATTGAAATTATGCCAAGAAGTTTCTCTGACCACAAGGAAATGAAACTAGAAACTAACCCCAAGGGAGAAAAACTCAAACACTCAAAATCATGCAGTTTGAATAGCATGTTATTAAACAATGAATGGGTCAAGAATGAAATTCAAGAAGAAATCAAAAAGTTTCTGGAAAAAAATGAAAATGAACTCACAACAACTCAAAATTTATGGGACACAGCAAAGGCAGTCCTGAGAGGGAAGTTCATAGCAATACAGGCCTACCTAAAAAACATAGAAACATTTCAAACAAATAACCTAACCCTACACCTACAAGAACTCGAGGAACAACAACAAAGACAGCGCAGAGCTAGTAGAAGGAAGGAAATAACCAAGATCAGAGCAGAATTAAATGACATAGAGACTAAAAGCACAATACAAAGGATCAATGAATCCAGGAGCTGTTTTTATGTAAAGATAAACAATATCGACAAGCTTTTAAGCAGACTCATCAAGAAAAAAACAGAGAGGACCCAAATAAACACAGTCAGAAATGAAAGAGAAGAGATTACAACTGACACCATGGAAATACAAAGGATTGTAAGAAATTACTATGAGGAGCTATATGCCAAGAAATTTGAAAACCTAGCCGAAATGGACAAATTTCTAGAAAAAAATAATCTTCCAAAACTAAATGAAGAGGAAGCAGAAAGCCTGAACAGATCAATAACACCAGATGAAATTGAAGCAGTAATCAAAAAACTCCCAACACACAAAAGCCCTGCACCACATGGCTTCACTGGAGAATTCTACAGAGCATTTAAGGAAGAACTAACCCCTGTGCGTCACAGACTATTCCAAAAAATCCAAAGTGATGGAAGACTCACAAATTCTTTCTATGAAGCCAACATCATCCTAATCTCATAACCAGGTAAAGACACAACAAAAAAAGAAAACTTCAGGCCAATATCGCTGATGAACATAGATGCTAAAATCCTCAACAAAATATTGGCAAACCGCATCCAGCAATACATTAAAAAGATCATACACCATGACCAAGTGGGATTCATACCAGGGATGCAAGGATGGTTCAACATTCGCAAATCAGTAAATGTAATACATCACATAAACAAAAGCAAAGACAAAAATCACATGATCATATCAATAGATGTGGTAAAAACATTTGATAAAGTACAGCACTCATCTATGATAAAAACACTGAGCAAAGTGGGAATAGAGGGAGCATTCCTCAACATAATAAAGGCCATATATGAGAGACCCACGACATCATACTCAATGGGCAAAAACTAAAATCTTTTCCACTAAGATCAGGAACAAGACAAGGTTGTCCACATTCACCACTTCTATTCAACATAGTATTGGAAGTCCTAGCCACAGCAACCAGACAAGAAAAGGAAATAAAAGGCATCCAAATCAGAAAAAAGGAAACAAAACTGTCATTGTTTGCAGATGACATGATAGTGTACATGGAAAATCATATAGACTCTACCCAAAAACTGCTTGACCTATTAAAATTAATTTGGCAAAACAGTGGGATACAAAGTCAATACCCAGAAATCAAAGGCATTTTTGTATCCCAAAAATGAAACAGCAGAAGCAGAAATCAAGAAAAAAATCCCATTTGATATAGGAAAAAGAAAAATAAAATACCTAGGAATAAACCTAACCAAAGAGGTAAAAGACTTCTATGCAGAAAATTACACAATAATGAAGAAAGAAATCAAGGAAGACACAAAAAATGGAAACATATAGTGTGTTCATGGATTGGTAGAATTAACATCATCAGACCTAAAGCTCTGCCACCCATACCTAACAGGTGCCACCTGACCAAATATGACTCAAACAGAACAGCTCAAAGCCTCAGAGCCAATATTTTTAAGTGACCAAGAGATAGCCAGCCTATCAGATGCACAGTTCAAAACACTGGTGATCAGGATGCTCACAGAACTGGTTGATTTTGGTCGCAAATTAGGTGAACAAATTAAGGTGATGATAAGTGAAATGAAGAAAAATGCACAGGGAACCAAAAGTGATGGGAGGAAAACTGGGACTCAAATCAATGAAGTGGACCAGAAGGAAGAAACAAACAACCAAACAGAAAAGAATGAAGAAACAAGAATTCAGAAAAATAAGGGGAGGCTTAGGAACCTCCAGGACATCTTTAAACATTCCAACATCTGAATTATATGGGTACCAGAAGGGGAAGAGGAACATCAAGAAGTGGAAAACTTATTTGAACAAACAATAGAGGAGAACTTCCCCAATCTGGCAAAGAAAAGAGATTTCCAGGAGGTCCAGAAAGCTTAGAGAGTCCCAAAGAAGGTGGACCCAAGGAGAAACACACCAAGGCACATCATAAGTACACTACCCAAGATTAAAATGAAGGAGAGAATTCTAGAAGCATTAAGAGATAAGGGGACAGTTACCTACAAAGGAGTTCCCATCAGACTGTAAGCTGATTTCTCAAAAGAGACCTTACGGGCAAGAAGGGGCTGGAAAGAAATATTCCAAGTCATGAAAGGCAAGGACATACATCCAAGATTCTGTATCCAGCAAAGCTTTCATTTAGAATGGAAAGGCAGATAAAGCGCTTCTCAGATAAGGTCAAATTCAGGGAGTTCATCATCACCAAGCCCTTATTATATGAAATGTTAAAGGGACTTATCTAAGAAAAAGAAGATAAAAAATATGAACAGTGAAAAGACAGCAAACTCAAAAGTTTTTAACAACCACACCAAAACCAAAAGCAGACTAAGCAGACAGCTAGAACAGGAACAGAGCCACAGAAATGGAGATCACCTGGAAGGTTAGAAACAGGGGAGTGGGAGGACGCAGGGGAGGAGGTACAGAGAATAACTAGAATAGACAGTAGAGAGAAAATAGACAGGGAGAGGGCAAAAGTAGTGTGGGAAATATAGAAGCTAAAGAACTTATGACACATGGACATGAACTAAATGGGGGGAGTGTGGGTGGGCAGAGGAGTGCATGATGGAGGGGAGTGAAGGGAGGGAAATGGGACAACTGTAATGGCATAATCAATAAAATATATTTTAAAATAACAGAATTAATGTCATCAAAATGTCCATACTACCCAAAGCAATTTACAGATTCAATGCAATATCTTTTAAAGAACCAATGGCATATTTCACAGACATAGAGCAAACACTTCAAAAATGCATATGGAACCAAAAGCGATCCCAAATACCAGCTGCACTTTTGAAAAAGAAGAGTAAAGTAGGAGGGATCACAATTCCTGATACTAAACTGTATTATAAAGCCACTGTAATCAAAACAGCCTGGTACTGGCATAAAAACAAACATGTGGACCAATGGAACCAAATAGAGAACCCAGAAATAACCCAAGTCTCTATGGTCAATTAATATTCAACAAATGGGGCAGCAACATAAAATCGAGTAAAGATAGCCTCTCTTCAACAAATAGTGTTGGGAGAACTGGACAGCTACATGCAAAAAAAAAAAAAAAAAAAAAAAAAAAAAAAAAAAAAAAAAAAAAAAAAAAAAAAAAGAAAGAAAAAGAAGAAGAAACTCGAGCACCAACTTACACCACACGCAAAAATAAATTCCAGGTGGATAAAAGACTTAAATATAAGCTGTAACATGATTAAAGTCATAGAGGAGAACATAGGCAGGAAAATCTCAGATATTTCACACAGCAACATTTTTACTGATACGACCCCTAGAGCAAGGGACATTAAGAAAAAAATTAAAAAATGGGATATCATCAAAATAAAAAGCTTCTGCACAGCTAAAGAAAACCGCATTAAAATGAAAAGAGAACCAACTATATGGGAAAACACATTTGCCAATGATACCTCTCAAAATGTATCATTTAATCTCCAAGATACATAAAGAACTTATACGACTCCACTCTAAGACAAGCAATCCAATTAAAAAATTGTCAAAGAACTTGAACAGACACTTCTCCAAAGAGGACATACAGAGGATCCACAGAAACATGAAAAGATGCTCAATATCGATAGCTATCAGAAAGATGCAAATTAAAACCACAATGAGATACCACTTTACACCAGTCAGAATGGCCATCATAGACAAAGCAACAAACAGGTGTTAGAGAGGATGTGGAGGAAAAAAGACCCTAGTTCACTGCTGGTGGGTTTGCAGACTGGTACAACCACTATGGAAAACAGTATGGAAATTTCTAAGAAAACTAAAAATGGATGTGCTTTTTGGCCCGGCTATTCCACTGCTAGGATTATACCATAAGAACCTAGAAATACCAATCCAAAAGAACCTATGCACCCCAATGTTCATGGCAGCACAATTTACAATAGCCAAGTGTTGGAAGCAACCTAGGTGCCAATCAGCAAATCAATGGATCAAAAAGCTATGGTATATTTACACAATGGAATTCTATGTGGCAGAAAGAAAGTAGGAGCTCCTACCCTTTGCAACAGCATGGGTGGAACTGGAAAGCATTATGCTAAGTGAAATAAGCCAGGCAGTAAAAGACAAATACCATATGATCTCACCTTTAACAGAAGCCTAAACAACAAAACAAACAAGCAAGCAAAATATAAGCAAACACATTGACATAGAAAACAGGCTGACAGTAACCAGAATGGAGAGGGGTGGGAATTTCAGGGGAAAAGAGGAAGAGGTCACAGGAACAAATATAAAGGACACATGGACAAAAAC